>CABHPR010152808.1:0-28496 GCA_902168415.1 Peromyscus melanophrys
CCGGAGTTCTTTCCTTAGATGGTTCCTGGACAGCATCACACACTCGCCTTTTTCAACACTCACATCACTTCATTTGGCTTGTCTGTCCTGATCCACCTCGAGTGATTGTCTTTGGATTGCAAACAACCCCTGAACTGCCTCCTTAGATCTGCGCCGGCCATCAGCCACCACCAGCTAATTTCTCTGGATTGGGCCTTGTTCTCTTTGGCCTCTGGATGCTGAGGGGGGGACAGCTTGCTATTTACACAGACCTGGGTGAGTCTTCCTGACTTTGAACATCTGGGTGAAAAGTGATAAAATCTTTTAATCAATGCATAGCATTATGGTGACATGATTCCAGACATCCAGGGGAGTTTTTATAATCCAGGTTATTTTAGGGTGATTGGCCTCGATGCCCTTTGTGTCTGTCAACATCAGGCTGCTTTGGAAGTGTGCATTCTTCTTTCCCCAAATGGGGCTAAGTCCCAGAAGGAGAGCAATGGACGCCTTCACCCAGGTAAGGGCTGGCTGTCACAAAGGAAACTTCCTGGAATCAGGAAAGTGAGAAGACTCATTTTACAGACGGAATCTTCTAGAATCCTGAAGGTGAGTAATTCTGAGTTGGGCCACTGTCTAGCAAGTCCCCATATTTGGTCACTGACAGCCGAAGAAAAAGAGAAACTTCAGGGATACTGGCTCCTTTGGGGTACTGTGCTGTGGTGGTAGGGATGTCTCCACATAGATGCCGAAGTCCTGAGATGGTTCTACTGTCTTAGCATGTGTTCAAATCACAGAATAGCCGTAGACTGTCTCATAGGTCATAACGACAGCAACACGGCAGTAAATGGATGGTGTCACAGGTTTGGCCACATTTAAAATGGAGCTGATAGAATGGGTCCACCCCGATGATTCAGCAAGTAAAGGCACTTGCTTCTAAACCTGATGACCTGAGTTTGATCCCAAGGGCCCACATGGTTGGAGAACTGATTCCAGCAAGTTGTTCTCTGACCTCCCCATGAGTGCCATAGTACAACCTGCACACACTCATAAATAGTAATAATAATAATAATAATAATAATAGTAAAAATAAATGGTTTATTATGAGAATGGGATGGTAGCTTTGAAGCAGAAGTAGATGTAAATCTTATTCCAGCCACACTTGGGGTTTGGGCATCTGTAAGGGAAGAAGTGGTGACTCTTGGGTATCTTGCCCACACCCCTTTCTACTCTCAATAACCCACTCCTGTCCTGTGAGCCAGGATAGTGGCCAACTGCTCAGTCCCTGCTCCTGTGCTGTGAGGTCGATCTCTTCATGCTGGAAGCACAAACATTCCAAAGCCCTTGAGGTCTACCCAGTCAGCACGTAAGCAAGAATGAGGACAGAATGAGGCTCCATCCAAACTGAGGTGAATAAGGACAGAGGCTCTAAGGGAATGGACTGGAGACTTCTGACAGCTTGGAGTAAATGTTATATAGTAGAGAGGAGGCGACAGCTCAGGGATAAAAACAGTTCTGATCCGGAAGCTCTCATAGTCATTTGACCCTAAGAAAGGGCTTCCAGAACCAGACTGGGTGACATGGCTGATACTGAGTGAGTTAGTGTCATAGGGAGCAGCAGAAATAGTGCTGGACCAAGAATACAGAGATCAGTATCCCCATCTGTCCCACGAAGTTCTTGTGTGACAGATGCTAAGTGAGTCCTAGGATGTCTTTGGAACTAAGTTTCCCCACCTGTAGGAGGAGGCAGTTAACTCAGATGATCTCTATGGCTTCCTCCAGCTCTGGCTTCCAGCTCCATCTGGGGAAGGAGAGAGGTCCTTGAGGACGAAGTGGTGCTGCCAAAATCCCCCTCCCCCACCCACACGTGTTCTCATGGGCGGCATGCCCTTCATTATCTTGTTGTTGATAATGGAGCAGGGTTTTTTTTTTCCCCCACAGAACTCTATGGGATGAGAAAGCACAGAGAAAAGTGGGTGTGAGTGAGAGCAAGGGAGAGCTGCTACAAGGCTTCCCAAGCCACTGCTCTCCAAGACCACAGGCTGAGGAAGTATGTTCCCCATGGGTGACCTAAGAAGATGACACTCTGTCAGCACCCTCCAGCTCCCCCTAAATCCTCAGCTTGTCTACTAATGCTCCTGTTGACACAGCCAGTCCCTGGTCACTGTTCTCTGCCACATCCTGTTTTCTCCAAGCTTTGTTGACACTCTGGTGCATTCTTATAAGGCTAAGAAGCTGACCATGATCATGGGGTCTAGAGAATACAGTATACTTTTGGTCAGGTACTTTTTGCCACACACAAAACACCTCAAAACTAAGTGGTTTGAAGCAAGAACCATTTTATCTGCTCTGATCCCATAGTCATCTGCGGATGGAAGAGAACTACCCAATAGAAAGAAAGTGCAACATATATACTACAATTTGACATTTCTAGTGGCAATAATTTTAAAAGTTAAGAGGAAAAATACGAAGCGCATTTTAATAATATGGTGCTAGGGAAATTCCCAGGAACCCACGAGGATGAACCCTGCTAAGACTCCAAGCAATAGTGGAGAGGGTCCATGAACTGACCTTCTCCAGTAATCAGATCAATGACTACCCTAATTGTCATCATCGAACCTTCCTCCAGTAACTGATGGAAGCAGATGCAGAGATCCACAGCCAAGCACTGGGTGGAGCTCCCAGAGTCCAGTTGAAGAGAGGGAGAAGGGATTATATGAGCAAAGGGGTCAAGATCATGATGGGGAAACCCACAGAGACAGCTGACCTGAGCCAGTTGGAGCTCCCTGACTCTGGACTGACAGCTGGGGAACCTGCATGGGACTGAACTAGGCCTTCTGAATGTGGGTGACAGTTGTGTGGCTTGGGCAGTTTGTGGGAACACTGGCAGTGGGACCAGGATTTATCCCTAGTGCATGAACTGGGTTTTCGGAGCCCATTCCCTACGGAGGGATACCTTGCTCAGCCTCAATGCAGCGGGGAGGGGCTTGGTCCTGCCTCAACTTGATATGCCAGACTTTGTTGACTCCACATAGGAGGCCTTACCCTCTCTGAGGAGTGGATGGGGTGGGTTGGAGGGAAGGTGGGGAGTTAGTGGGAGGAGAGGAGGGAGGGGGAACTGTAGTTGGTATGTGAAATGGAAAAAAAACTTTAAATAAAAAAAATAAAAAAATTAATTAATGACATTGACTCTTTGTCAGTTTTACTTATTAGAACATTTTCTCAAAATATTTTTTCTTTTGTCACTTAATATTTTTGTAATTTTATGTTCATATAAAACTTTCAAAACATGTAACTTCCTTATTAAATACTATCTGTGAGTCTTATCAATAAAATACTAATGCACAAAATTAAATCAGTAAATTAAGTAAGTAATTAATTAATCCAATACACCCAATGGGCTAAGAGCATAGCTCAATGGTAGAACACTTACCTCGCATACACAAGGCCCTGCATTCAACCCCCAGCTCTGTGAAATAAAATACAACTCCGCCGGGCGTTGGTGGCGCACGCCTTTAATCCCAGCACTCAGGAGGCAGAGGCAGGCGGATCTCTGTGAGTTCGAGGCCAGCCTGGGCTACAGAGTGAGCTCCAGGAAAGGCGCAAAGCTACACAGAGAAACCCTGTCTCGAAAAACCAAAAAAAAAAAAAATAATAAAATAAAATAAAATAAAACACAACTCCAAGACATCAGCACTGAAGTATAGCTCAATGGCAAAGCACTTGCCTAGCATGCAAGAGGTCCAAGGTTCAAATCCCAGCACTGTAAAAAAGAGAGAGAGAGAGAGAGAAAGAGAGAGAAAAGTTTGTAACATACCCAAAACACTGTTTTAAATATATTTAATATAAAGCTAGGTTTGTCCACACAATGGAGGAGGAGTTCTCATTAGGAACATAGCCCTGGGCACCAGTACTTTCTAAATTTCTGTTAATTTCATGTCAACCAGTTTCCCATTAGTCAAACATGTCATATGACCAAGCCAAAAGCTAAAAAGGAGTTCATCCAAGGGCATGAAGGTAGTTGTCAGGCGTCAGTTAGAGGAGACCAGTTCTCCTGGTCCCCAAAACCTAGAGAATAGTCCATCACTCTCCATCACTCTAAAATTCCAAAGAGGAGGAAGTATGGGAATTAAAATAACTTGTAATCCTTTTCTTCCCATGATGGGAAGAAATACATTTTATACATTTATAGCCATGCTATTTAATATTCATTTATAGCTGCTCTATTTAATATTCATTTATTTGTATTTAATAAACTATCCTTAACATGTTCCATACTATCAAATAATCTTCTAGAGCTTACATTTTAATGGTTTTATTCCAGTCTCCTATTCAACCATATCACAATTTATTTAAATAATCCTTTATGGTTGAGGATTTAGTTCCCATTTTCACACTTATAAATGTTAAAGAAATAATCTGAGTTTGTATGTCTTTTCATTCATTTAAGCTTATTTAGAAAGAATGGGTTCCTGGAAACTCATAGACTATTTCATGGTATCTGATTCATTTCTTTGTTCAACAGAAGTTTCTAAGGACCCATACTCTCCAGATACCTAGAAAGTTACAACTAGACCCCAGATTGTCCATCTTGGATCCATGGCAGAAAGTCACAGGTTAGGGGAGATCGTATATATAATCATGTGTGATTAGGGGTGACATCCTCCGTGACCCATTTTCTCTAACTTGGTTTTCCCTCCTAATAATTTCATTACATCTCAATAATGCCATCAAATTGTGACTCCATCGATGAATTCATCAACTGAGAAGTCAAAGTCCTCCCCAAGGCCCAGGCTCTGAACAGGGCTTGTACCAGGGATCAGGTCTGTAGTATACATGCCTTTTCAGGAGAAAATTCATAGCCAAACATAATCCCTGGCTTAGTTAAGAAACACACAAGATGCTGAAGTAGCTAGAGCATCATGGGTGATGCAAGATGGGCATGGGATGAGGGAATCCTTGTGGGACTTGGACTTTATGCACAAGACATTGATAGGACAAGGCCATTGAAGAATCTGAATCCTCATTATCTGCTTTGAACACCGGAAACAAGAAGGGCAGTAGAGGGCAAGAGTAGACCAGTGAGGGGCTGATACAGGAACCTTGGTCAGAGACAGATAATGAGAATGTGATGGTAGATTGAAAAGGGGTTATTTGTCGATGGACGATTTAGCATGGGTGGATGAACGATGAAGAGAGTCACAGAAATGGAGATTAGGGTACCAGATTTGAAGTAAAATTGTGTCCTTATCAAGTGGGAGAAGCCCCCTGAATACTCCGTGGAAACGTTGAGTGACAGCTGGAAACTAGGTGAGCCTCCAGGTGTGCAAGGCACACGTGCAGGTGGCGAGCGTGGCCGCAGTTCTGTGGACTTTATTTACTCTCTCATTCAGCTCTCGGATGGAAACTGAATAAACAACTGTAAGGACAAAAAGAACAGGAACTTGGCTCGCACCACCTAGGGCAGCTGCTTCCCCTGAGCAGGTCCTCCTAGCCCTCACGCTGCTGTTCTGTGAAGCAGAGTTGGTGACAATGTCTGCCGAGCAGGGCTGCTCTGAGGGTGGGAGCATCCTAAACAGCCACACAAGGACAGGGGCAGGTCCCCGGCACAAAGCGGGACTCTGTCCGTTACAGGCTGTGTGCTCTCTTTGACCTGAAAGGCTTTCTAGAAAAAGCAAGGCATAGGACAGGCATGGCCCTCAGAGGGAGTCTTCTCCAGGCCATGTGAGCCTGGGTCCTTCTGATGACAGCTCTGGTAAAGGAAAAAGCAACACTGTAGAGCCCTCATTTGGATCTGAAGTCAGTTTCTTGCGGGGGTTGGGGAGGGGGTGATGAACTTCTTGACAGCTCGCTGGTTGCCAGCTGATCACATCGTTTTCACAGATAATTAAACCTGAGCAAACAAGCAACAGTAGGAGGCATTCTGCAAATGACTGCTTCTGGGAAGATCTCTCTCTCTCTCTCTCTCTCTCTCTCTCTCTCTCTCTCTCTCATCATTTTGATTCCCTTTCACTCTTTTCTTTCTTTGAGAAGGGCCTGCATGGGCCTATTTTGGGGGCCAGCTTGAGTTGCTTTCCCGGCTCTGCTCCGGGGAGCTTTCACAGCAGGGGTTGCGCAAACACGGATAGTGGTTTTGTGGGCTGTTTGTCGCTGGTTGCCAGTGTCCAGAAGCCTCTCATTCCCACGTATTTCTGGTTAGTGGACAGACTCCTGGCCACTAACAATGAGTGCACAGCCTCGGGAATCAAAGGGTTGGAGAGAGGAGGAGGGACTGTTACTTCACTCCCTGCTCATCTGTTTCCTTCTCATGACAGGGGCAATTCCAGACTGGCCCTGCTCCAGGATCTTGGTGGGAAAATCTGTAGACCAACCACCACTGCAAACAGCACCCTTGGGGAATGTTCCCGTAGTGTTTCTGTCCTAAAGGGCCATTTGCACTCAAGAGGTTTCCACAAAGGACACTGTCCCAGCATGGTGTGTCAAGGAGAGGGCAGGGCCCGGCTGCCCGCCTCCTGGTCCCCCACAGGGGAGGTGGAGGTAAGCGGCTTAGGGAAGCCAGGGGCCCGGCAGGCCTAGAGCAACTGTAAACAAGATGAAATTGATCAGCTCAGCAGGCGCTTTATTCTGGGTGAATGAATTAAGCTTTCACTTATCCCAGGGCTGCTCTGCCTGGAAGCTCCATGCTAGTTTCAGCTCCAAGGCTGCTGGGAACACAAAAACCTGCTTGGAGCTTCCACCCGAGCCGAGAGATTCCCCTCCAGATCTTCCAAATAGAACAGTTAGACCTGAGTTAGACCACAGAGAGACAGCAAGTGGAAGACAAGGCCTAGGCAGGGATCCAAGAAGCAAGTGAAAGCCAAGCGTCATCTGAGCTTCGTAGTGATGAAGCTCACCCCTGTCTAGGCTGCTGCTTTCACCACTGTCCTGTCAAAACACAGAATGTCAGGAGCAGACTCA
Source organism: Peromyscus melanophrys (assembly GCA_902168415.1). Lineage (NCBI taxonomy): Eukaryota > Metazoa > Chordata > Mammalia > Rodentia > Cricetidae > Peromyscus > Peromyscus melanophrys. The sequence continues at coordinate 6,934 of CABHPR010152808.1, forward strand.
TCGGTGACAGAGGTCCAGACCCAATCGCACACAGGAGGGAAGGCGTTCCTTACCTCAAATTCCTCCTCTTTACACATTTTGCAGTGTGTGTTACCCCGGACTAGCCTCTTTGTCCTCAGGGAACATCAGGCACTTGAGAAATGGAAGGGAGAAGAATCCAGGACTGGAGCTAAAGATGCGGCTCTTGAGCCAAACCTCATCCATTCAAAAAGTATGGATTGAGCTTCACGAAAATGCCACAGGTTCCCGGAGAAGCCAGGGTCAAGGTGCCTGGGCTTTGTGGGCTCACAGGTTTCTAATGGAGCACACCTGCAAGCACACCTCAGGACTCCTGCTATGGCAGGGGGCTAGCAGAAGAACACGGAAATGCGGCAGGTGGCCAGCATCCTTCACTTGGTTTAACAGCGGAATTCTACACAACGGTGAAGACAGGTGAATGGGTGCCTCGATGAACAAGGATGGGCATGTTAATGGGGGCGGGGATGTAAATTGGAGAAGAAGGTACCGGAATTCATCATATAAAAATTTTAAATGGAGAGATGGCTCAGCAGGTAAGAGCACTTATTGCTCTTCCAGAGGACCCAAGTTCAATGCTATCACCCTCATGGGAGATTCCTGGCACCCACATGGCAGCTCACAATCATCTTGTAACTTTACTTCCAGGGGACTTCACGCCCTCTTCTGGCTTCAGTGACCAGGCATGCACATGGTGCACATACATGGCATGCTGTCAAAACATCCATACACATAAATAATAAAAATAATAAAATAATAATAATGATGTTCTTAAGTAAAAAAATAAATGTGTGGAAAATAATTATGTATAAATTTTTGTAAGAAAGTGTGTAAACAATATGTCAAATTTGAAAAAGTAATCATCTTTGGTGAGGAAGAAGATACGAGAGGTGTACACAGGAGGTTTTAATTGCACCTGAAATGTTCATCATTGTGTGTGTGTGTGCACGCATGTGTGCGCACGAAATATAATAAATAATACTAAAATATAAAAACTATATATTGTTATGCTGAAATTGGTGAGATAGGTTTAATATTGTGTCAACAGGCAAAGATAATTATTTGATCTCTTTAATCACTCTACAGAAGTGTGGATAACTCGAACCACAGCTAACTTCAAGCTTATCCACGTGGACTTTGTTAGGTTCTGGATAAGGGAGATTCAAGAGGACACAGAGATGGATTCCTGAGGAACAAGAAATTTTTTAGAGACTCATTGACGCCACGGACAGACATGGCAGAGGCTCTGAAGAGTGTTCAGGCCCCCAGCAGCAGCAGAGAGAGAGCATAGTGGGGTCTCTGGAGAGATCCACATGGCAGAGGAGGAGGGAACCTCCTGTACAGTTCTCTGCGGATGGGTTGGGGGTGGGGGTAACAGCAAGCGCAGCCTGGCTCTCTGATTCCCAGAGCCACAGGAGGGGATGGAGAGCAGCTCTCTTCTCACGTGAGATAACTGGTACCTAGGCTGTCTGCTAGCCAGGGACTCACAGAGAGTGTCTCAGTGGGGTGCCTGTCTTATGAAGCAGGGAGGAGGCTGCAGTGAAGAAAACTGTGGCCAGAGCAGAGAAGAGATTCTAACGTCACATTCTTCCAGACTCCGCATATGCCCACCTCACATGACCAGACAGTGTGGAGAGGCCTCAGAAGGCAGGCAAATCCGCGTCTCCTTGTCTAAGCGCTCAGCAACGAAAACTTGAAGCTGGGAGGTAATGTCCAGGCAACTCACCAGCTTTCCTGATTTACTGATGACAGCAGCAAGCTCTCTCCCAGACAGTGTCTTGCAGCTTTCTCTTAAGGCTGTAAGGTGGGCACACTAATATTAACCTCCACTTGAATGGACTTTTTAGTGGAAATGTACAAGTCTCGTGGTAAGCAATGGACGAGACTAGAGCTACATCATGATCTGTAGAGACACTGAGAGACCTCCGGCGTGTGCCCCTCCCCCATGACACTCCTGCTGTCCCCCTCCCTGCTGCCTTTTACTCCACTTGACCCTCCTTGCTGACCTCACTGACAGCTCTGCACAAGGGACAGAGGTCAAGAGTGGCCTTTTAATTAGGCCATCATATTCTAGATACAACACACACTCTGTCTTTTATTGTTTGATTTTTATTGAGGCTCAGTTCCACACACAGCACATGAATACGTTTTATGAAAAGCCGACTCTTCACCACATCCTATGCTGGGCTCCAAATGCTGGACACACCTCCCCAGAGTCTGAACTAATTTCCCTCCCCTGATTTTCTCACATTCCTTCACCTGTGCTAACACTCTCAGAGCACAGTTTTGATAAGGTCAGGGTTTGGAATATAATGCTGACCACTATAATGTAATTCATAGCTGGAGTGTATGGCGAATTATAATTCAACTCCCTCCCTGTCCATTTTCTGTTTTCTCTAGATTTAGTAATACCGTTGTTTTTTTTTCCCTTACCATCTTCTTCTTTTCCCTCGTAACTTGTTGACAGTTGTTGAAGTCATCTCCCAGCATACTCAGTTACACCAACAGTCTCATCACATCTCCCTGGAGAACCCCTCTCAGGGTCTCACTCACTCTTCTGTCCTCCTCCTCTGTCACGTGTGCAGCTCTCTTCAGAAGACCCACCTCCCCTGGAATCCCGATCATTTGATTTACTTCTCTTATACTAAGTGTCGTGCTGGCTGCTTTTATGCCAACACGACGTAAGTTAGAGTCACTTGGGAAGAGGGGAAATTCAGCTGACAAAATGCCCCACCAGATCAGCCTGTCAGCAAGCCTGTGGTACATTTAGTTGACTGATGACTGATATGAGAGGGCCCTGCCCATTGTGTGGTGCCATGCCTGGGCTGGTGGTCCTGGGTTCTATAAGAGAGCAGGCTGAGCAAGCCATGAGGAGGAATCCAGTAGGCAGCACCCCTCCATGGCCTCTGCATCAGCTCCTGCCTCCAGGTTCCTGCCCTGTTTGAATTCCTTCCCTGACTTCCTTCAATGATGGACGGTGATGTGAGAGTGTAAGCCAAATAAACGCTTTCCTCCCCAAGTTGCTTTTGGTCATGGTGTTTCTTCACAGCAATAGCAACCCCAACAAGCCCCCTATTCCCTGAACACCCTCTGTAGCCCTTGATTTGCTATCCACCCTGATAGATATCTGAGAAAGGATACATGAATTGTATTTTTAATGCCTTGAGTGTTTAAAAATGGATTTATTCTACACTGGCCCTTGATTATTAACTTGGCTATGAATAGAATTCTAGATATAAATTGCTTACTTTGGAAATGTTTAAAGCAGTACTTCATTGTCTTCTGGCTTTCACTAATAACACTGAGAAATAAAAATCATTTTGCTTTCTGTTCCTCAGTTATAACCATTTTAATAAAGAAAATGTGTAAGATTGCCTCTTTGCAAACACCAAGTACCATACTCTTGGTAGTTCTTCTGTAGGCTACCTATTTTAGGCAAGGGCCAGATTCTGACCAAAAATCTGGGCAGGAGTAACAGAGGCCCCAGGCCTGGATGAAGAGCTGTGGGCAGTTTGATAGCTGCTGGGGAAGAGAGAATCATTTTCTTTAAGTGTGTGGCCAGTGCCAGGTTCCCAATGCCCCAGTGGATGGTTCCCACACCCATAAGCATTTGGGCAGCACTAATTAGACTCAGTAAGTTATAAAAATAATAAAGAAGAGGAGATCAAGTTGGGAGGGAGATGTATTAGAGGGCATGGAAGAAGGTAGTGAGGGGTGGGTGTGGTCAAGATACATTGTACACATGTATGAAAATTTAAAAAGTAAATACTATTACTTTGTTTTAAAAGTGACACATGCCACCTGTGGGCTACGGAAATTAAAACGCCATCATGCTTCCTCCAGTCCTGTTTCTCCCGGCCACAGCTGTATCAAGGGACATATCTAAGTGGCATAATTACAGGAGGGGTAGGGAGCCACCTGAAATGCATAAGTGAAAAATAAAAATCGGTTTTGTTAAAGCACCGAGATTTTTGAAGGTTGTCAACTACAGCAGCCGTATTAAAAGTTCTGGCAAATGAGTCCGCCAACATCCTGGAACTTCACAGTGACTCTATTTTTAACCTTGTGTCGGATGCTGAGTGGGCCCTGAGGACAAGCAGCCTTCATTTCTGGAAAATCTTACTTCATTCATAATTACCTCTCTAGTTTTCTCTGGACTCTTTCTTGAATTCCTCCTATTTGGTTACTGGAGCTCTTGAGTAAATCTTTTATTTTCATATTTTTTTCATAGAAAACACGTGGGAATACATTTAACTCAAACATTCAAAGAAATGTTAAAAAGCAATTTATACTTCATCTTTTCCAAGCAAACTAATATGCTGTATTAGGAACTAATAAATGCCATTGTTAACGATGGGCGGAGGAAGTGAGCGCTCTCATACTTAGCTAATGAAAATGTACATTTTACAAGTTTCCTGGATGGCAGTTGGGCAGTGGGAACCCAGAGACATGCTATGTTACGGTGTTACAGAGAATGGCCACCGGTACATAGCTTCTTAGACGTGGGTGTTCTCCTCGCCAACCACATTCCAAGTGTTCAATGGCCAAGATGGCTGGTGACGACACATTGAACACATCAGACAAGGAACATTTACATAATTACAGATTTTTAAATGTTTATCACTGTACATTCATTATACACAGCACTACATTTCATAAAGATTTCTTCAATGAATAGGGGAGGGCACAGATAGAGTTGGAAGGAGGAAACGTAAGAAGGGGAATGATGTAATTATCTTTTAATTAAAATTAAAAATATTTAGAAAAAAGATGCCTTTAGAGTACATTGTATAATTTAACCGTATGCACACCCCTGTACCCTCATCTTCCCATCTCTTCCCCTTGTTTTCATGTCATGTATATGTGTGTGTGTGTATAAAATATTAACGCACCTGTATAAAATCTAGGCTCCATGATGTTTTTCTCTCTGAGTCTGGCTCCTTTCACGGAACAGGATGATCTCTAGCTGCCTCTGTCTCCCAGCAAACGGTGTAATTTCAGTCTTCGTTACGGCCCAGTATGACTCTATTGCGTATTTACACCATGTTTTCTTTATTATCTGCCTGTTGGTGTGCACACACAGGATGATTCCATAACTTCACTGTCATATTCACAGCAGCGCTGCAGTGGACGTGGCTGTTCAGGTGTCTCTGCAGGGTGCTTAGACTCCTTTAAGTGTAGACTCAGAAGCCATGGAGCTGGATCTTACGGCAGTTCTGGTTTTAGATTTTTAGGACCTCCATGCTGATTTCCAGAGTGGGTGGACTGGTTCACATCCCCCCATGCTGATTTCCAGAGTGGGTGGACTAGTTCACATCCCCACAAATGGTATGTACTCACTTCCCTACATCCTCATTTATTTACATTTGTTCATTTATTTATTTGCTGTGTGCGTGTGTGTGCATGCCACCACACACATGTGGGGATCAAAGGACAACCTAAAGGAGTTGGCTCTCTCCTTCCACCATGTGGGTTGTGGGACTCAAACTCGGGTCATCAGGATTGGTGGCAATCGCCTTGGCCTATGAAGCTCTCTAGCCAGGCCTTGTTTGCTTTCTTAGTGATAACCGTTCTGAGTGGAGTAAGAGGGAATCTCAATGAGGCTTCACAACAATAGTAAATAGAACAAAAATAATCTGAGGGTCTACAAAAAGAAAGATGTCATTACAAATTCATATAAAGGTATATTATGGAGCCTCTTAAAATACAGCTTGGGAATTAGGAGGATGGCTTGGTGGGCAAAGCACTTGCCTTTCAAGCAGAAAGATGTCAGTTGATCCCCCAGAACCCATGTGAAAATGCCAGGGGTGACGATGGATGCGCACTTACAATCCCAGTGACAGGAAGGTGGAGACAGGTCGATCCCTGGAACTCACTACCCAACCTGTTTATCCCAATAGGTGAGCTCCAAACCAATGAGAGACCCTGTCTCAAAGGAGGTAGACAAGAATCCTGACGACAGCTAAAGCTATCCTCTGGCTGACAAACACTCCCCCTATGTACACATGTACATGTATGTGCACCCACCCCCACTCTGACACACAAATATGTACATGCACACAAATTTAAAATAAGTTCGTGGTTCATCTTATGGTAGTACCCAACACTGTGCTGCTAAATGCTCAGGGAAGCCATAAAACAGCATGATTATTGATACATTATTAAATTATTTGCTTTAAAGTATTTTAAATTTGTGTTACAAAGCATGACAGTTTTGGATTTGGGGGCAATATTTCCTGCCAAAAGATAAAAATCAGAAGTGTTATTCTTAACATCTGTTTGGTTTTGACTCACAAAGAAATTAATAGTTTTTATTGGCTTCATATGAAATTTAATGGTGGTTGACATATTTTTATATGTGGTATCATATTGCACATGAATGGGTGATATATATATATATATGTGTGTGTGTGTATAGGTATGTGTGATGGCTTGATAGAAAACAGAATTTAAGTCGCTCAAAGAGAAATTTTAAACAATGAACTCCTGATAGAAGCGTTGACAGAATTGAGGGAATAAATGAGGTAGTCTCCTAGAGACCTGCCACAATATGAGATCACTACTATTCCCAGGAAGAATGAGACAAGAGGAAAAAATACCAGAGCCCAGCATGTTCCGACCATTGCAGGCGGGCAAAAGCATCACCCATGAAGACATGCAGTGGACTGCCCCAAACACAGCACCAAGCAGGAAGAAACACAAAGAAATAAGACCTCTTTCCTCCTCCCCAGCGTTTCACTCTGGAACCTAACTGGAGGTCCACCAGCGAGGGAGAGCTCGAAGTGAAGGCTCAGTGAGGCACAGAATAGGAGCTGGAGTGAGAGGCAGGCTGGCAAATGGAGACAAACCAGCTGTGGCATGTATGTAATGCATGTGTTCACTCAGCACACTTACAAAGCACATGCATACGAGGGCTGCTCGTGGTTAGTTTCCAATTTAATGGCACACAGTATATGTATATATTTCACCAATTTGCAAAAGATCCCAACATTTATATGCACTCATATACATACAAACATATGCAAATACAGGAGATGTTAAATTCAAGTCATTATGGAAAACTAAACTGGTTTGGAAAAGAATTCTGGTCTAGAGAAAGTTTCTAAAAATAACCCCTGGGAACCATTGGGAAGTACTACCTTTCAGTTACACATGTTCTTGCCCACAAGTGAAAGCATGCCAAATACACAGTTTGCACACCACTTCAGTTGAATGTCCTCAGAAGCAAATGCCATGCATGCCCTTTTCCATCTTATGCTTTCCAAGCTCTTTCTTTCTTAAAGTAATGTATATTAATTGTACAAAATACTGGGTTTTGTTGTGACTTTTCCATAAATGCATGTAACATAATTTGGCCATTATTCACCCACCAATTACCCTCAAGCATCCCCTCCCTGCCCTCTCGTGGGTCTCCTTCCTCAAAAAATGCACTATCTTCAAGTCTGGCTCATTTCATTAAATATGATGATTTCCAAGCCCATCCACTGTCCTACAAATAATATGACTTTATTACTTGTGATGACTGAGTGACACTCCATTGTGTTCATATGCTCATCCATTCATCTGCTGATTGGCACCTGGGCTGAATCTGTAACTTGGCTTCTATGAATAATGCTTCAGTAAATGTGGATGTACAGATATCGCTGTTGTCTTTTGGCTTTGATTAGGAATATACCCAAGAGTATACATCAAAATGCAGTTGAATCACATGACAGCTCCAATTTTAGTCTTTTGAGACACCTGTTGTTTTCTTTATTTTCTGTAAGTTAATTGTTCTGAATCTCAATGTAGCTCTGACTTGCACTGAGATCTCAGTGTGTTTCTGGCTTGCATTTACTTTGTGCCTAAGCATGCACTAATTACTCATCTACCCATCTACTCACAAGATTATTTGCTCCTCTGGTAGTTCACATTTTGAGTTCTTTATGTATTGTGGATATTAATCCCTGTTAGATAAATTGCTGGGAAAGAATTGTTCTGCTCTGTATGTTGGTGATTGGTTCTTTTGCTATATATAATCTTTTTAGTTTGATGTAATCGCTATTACTAATATTTCCAGACTCCTGTTCAGAAAGGCATTGCATATGCTTATGTTTTGAAATGATTTCCCTACTTTCCTTCAGTAGTTTCCAAGTTTAAGGACTACATTAAGGCCTTTGATTTGTTTTGAATTGGTTTTTGTGCAGGGTTAGAAACCAGATCTAATTTTAGCTTGAGGATAGTTAGAACCTTTTGTTGATGAGAATGTCTTTCAGTATACTGTCTGGGTCCCCTTATTGAGTCAGATGCTATAGGTGTGTGTGCATTTATCTTATATTTAATTTCACTGATGTGTGTGCCTGTTTTGTGCCAGTACTGTGTTGGTTCTTTTGTCGCTTTATCTCTATAGTATAACTTGAAATAAGGTGTTAGGATACCTCCAGCATTGTTCTTACTGCTAAGTATTGATCTGGCCCATGGGGATCTTCAGCATTTTCTCATGATTTTTAGAATTGCTTTTCTAGATGTGTGAAAAGTGTCATTGGAATTTTGATGGGGATTAAACTGAATCTCAGCTCATTTTCATTAATATAGCCATTATTGTAATATTAATTCTGCTGAACTTGGGAAGTCTTTCTAGTTGGTTCTAGTTTCTTCCTCAGCATTATACAGGTTTGTTCTAGGGGTGGGTCTTTGTTCCTCATGTCTTTGTTGGTTTATTCATTATTATTATTTGGGGGGGGCTTGGATTTTTGAAGCTACTGTGAATGGGGTTGTTTTCCTGATTTGTTCTTCAGCACAATCATTATTGATAGATAGAAAGGCTATTCATTTTTACATATTAAGTTTGAATCATGCTACTTGGATACAAATTGTAATCAGATGTAGACATTTTCTAATGAAGCCTTTAGGGTAATTTAAGTATAGAGTCATACTGCTGGCAAATAGTGATCCTTTCTCTTCTTCCTTTTCTATTTTTCTCCTTAATTTCCTTTCGTGCTTTATTCGTCTGGCTAAGGATTCAAGCACTGTATTGGATAAGAGTAGATGAAGTGGGGACCCTTGCCTTATTTTCATCTTTAGAGAAAATGTTCTCATTTTTCCCCATTCAGTTGTCCACAGATTTGTTTCTTTATGACCTTCAGGGACAATCTTATTCCCAGTTTTCTCAGGACTTCTAACATGAGGGGAAATTAAATTTTGTCAAAGACTTTTCTACATCTACTGAGATGGTCGTGTGATTTTTGTCTTACATTTGTGTATTTTGAACTATCATTGCTTCCCTTGAATGAAAGCTATTTGATCATGGTTTATGGGGTTTTTTTTTTAATATGTTGTTGAATTCGATTTGAGTTTACCAAGGACTTTTACAGCTATGTTCCTCAGGGATGCATATTGGTCTACAGTTACATTTTTGTTGTGTTCATCGGGTTTTACATTAGGGTAATTACAGCTTTGTAAAATAGGTTTGGAAGCACCCTTTCCACGGCTCTTTGAAGGCATAGCTTGAGGAGTATTGGTGTTAGCTCTTCTTTAAATGTCTTGAAAAATGCAGCAGTGAATTATCTAGTCCTCAGAGGTTTCTTTTGCCAAAACTATTGATATTTCAAGTTCATAACTTATTATAGATTCATTTATGTTGTATATATATTCTCTTGGTTTGATTTTGGCAGGGCACAAAAGTGTGGAAATATATATGTCTCCTACATTTCCCAATTCATTGGTATATTAATATTCAAACTATTCTCTAATAATCTTCAGGATTTCAATGGTATTTATTGTAACATCCTTCTTTTTATCTCTAACTTTATTCATTTGGGTCTTCTTTCTTTTGTTTGCATTAGCTACAGTTCATCAGTTTGGTTATTTGTCCAAAGAACCAACTCTTTCTTCCACAAATCCCGTGTATTGCTCCTTTAATCTCCATTTCATTGATGTCTTCCCTCATAGTTTTTATTTCTTCCCATCTACTAATTCTGAGTTTGTCCTCTTGTTTTTTAAGACCTTAAGGTTCACCATTAGGTTATGTATCTGAGTTCTCTTTCATTTTTCAATGTAGTTATTAATAGCCATAAAATTTCCACTTAGAACTGTCCTTGCTGTACCTCAAAGACTCTGCTGAGCTACATTTTGTTTCCATTTGATTCTAGAAATTTTAAAATCTCCTCTTTGATTTCCTGAACAACCCGCTAATCATCAAGATGTGAGTTAGGCAAGCATCCTGTCACCGAGCTAGACCCCTGTCTGCTTTTACTTTTTATCTTTGACAGGATCTCACTTAGTTCCCCAGGCTGGCTGTGAACTTGTAATTGGAATTCCAGGCCTGTGAAACGAAGTCCACTTCACCTTTTTATTATCCCTAATTCTAATACCCACCTCTTCCATCTTTGGAAAGCAGTCCATCCTTGGTTAATCCTGACTTCTTATTCATGGAGTTACATAGGCAGAAGCTTCTAATCTACCATCTTGCTGATTTTTCTTCTATTCTATCTTCTAATTTCTCTACTAAAGCTTTAACTTCTGTTTCATGTTCTTAACATTCAGGTGCTCTTTATTTTACTTTATGTTTTTACTTTACCTTATTTTATTTTTGGAGATAGTGTCTCACTTAGCCTAGGTAGGCCTCAAATTCCCTCGGCGGCAAAGGATGGCCTTGAACTCTGGACCCTCTCACCTCCAACCCCTACGGGCTGAGGCCGCAGATACGTGCTGCCATGCCTGACTTAAGTAGAGCTCTTTGTCCTTGTTATTTTTGTTTTTTACCATGAAAATTCAGAGCTCTTTTTCCACACTTGATATATCAATCCTATGCACAATGTTTTCCTTTTACTAAAAAAGAGTATTCATATTCATCTACCATTGCATTTAGAATTAGATGAATTGATATATCCTTCAATATTTTTTAAAAATATATTGCTTTATGAATTTCCTACATGAATTTAATGTATTTTACTCAAATCTACCCTCATTCCCTCCCTTTTCACTCCTCTCATACCCCCACTACTTCTATTCCCAAGTTCATATACTCTTTTTAAAAATTATTATTTCATGTATGTATGCAATGTATATTGGTCATACCCATCCCTCACTCCATCCCTCCAACTTCTCCTGACTTCCTCAGCATATCTTCCATCTTTCTCCCAACTTTGTGTCTCGTGTGTGTGTGTGTGTGTGTGTGTGTGTGTGTGTGTGTGTGTGTGCACTGATTGGAATATATATGTAGCAGGACAGACCCATAGGGTCAAAGAAGTTTCCAAGGCATGCACATAACATACTTCCTTATGAGCCAACCTGGAGTCTACCTGAGGGCCTAGCAACAGGCACTGTCAGAGTTCCTGATCACTCCCAGCCAATGAGGGATGGCCACACAATGCCACCAGATTGGGACACAGCTTGGGTGCTGGGAGGAGAGTATATAAGGTCTTCCCCGTTATTGAATAAATGAGTCTGCTGTTTGCCTTCAAATGATTCCCAGTGTCTGTGTCATTGACGCCATGTGCCTTCTCACCCACTCCTTGAGGGAGCCATTAGGATCCAGCAACATATATACACATATACATATACATATACGTATACATACACATATACATATATATATAATGGGATATATATGTATGTGTCATATATATTAGTGTACATATACATATCCCACTAATTCCAATCAGTGCTACCTATATGTATGTGTTTGGGATCATCCACTGAGGTATGGGGAACCTACCAATGGATGCCCTCCCAAAGAAAAGTCATTCTCCCTCCCTCATCAGCCATCAATTAGCAATAGCTCTTGAGCTAAGGGTGGGACATTGGGAGGCCCTGCTCTTCCATGCTGGGATTTGTAACTCTCTTGGTCTTGTGGAAGTCTTGTGTGGGTAACATACCTGCTATGCATTCGTGCCGCGACAGCCATGCCATGCCCAGAAGCCAGCCTTTCACAAGTGTTCCTCCCTTCCTCCAGCTCTTACATTCTTTCCAACTCCTCTTCAGTCTTGGAGGGGACGGGTTGATACAGACATTCCACCTGTGGCTGAGCACTCCTGGTTGCTTATCCTTGGCTTTTGGAGCAGTTCTAAGACTCCACATTAGGCAATACCCACTGTAATAAGAACCTCCTCTCACCAGAGCCAGGAGAAGCACAGACCTACGGGTATAAGGATAAATTTTAGAAGGGGTTTTGAGATCCTGGCCATTTGGTAAAGCAACTTCAGTAGGTTCTTCCTGTGGCCTAAGGCTTCCCTAGCCATGGGTGTTGACCACATTTACAGCATGGGACAGGCCTCAAATCCAATCAAGAGAGCAGCCAATCTGCTTTTATAAATTAACCGATCTCAACCCTATGCAAAGAGAGAGTCTCAGTTCATCTGTCTTCACTGCCTTATAGGATTCAACTATTAACCACAATGAAGGTTGCTGGACACCTGCCATGTTTCTCCATTGCTCTGCTAGTCACATGCCATGCACAGGAAAGCAGGGGCATTCTCACTTGTGTGAGTCATCAAAAACCTATGAGCCTGGAAAGCAGGCACTCTCTGCCTCTCAGGAACCTATAGCATGTGCTGAGACTCAGACATACTTGTGAATAACTAAATGAAGTTTGCCCAAAGTTCCTCCTCATCAGACCTCAGTTCTCCCCTTTCATTACACCATTGCCTGTATTCCTTGAGGACAAAAGGCTAGTCCAGGGTAACACATTGCAGACGTTCAAAGAGGAGGAATTCTGATTGAGAACTTTAAGGTTTTTTAAAAATTGTGTTTAGGAGCTGGAGAGATGGCTCAGTGGTTAAGAGTAGGGCATTCAGTTCTCAGCACCCACATTGGATGACTCACAGTTGCCAGGGAAATCTGTCATCCTCTTCTGGCATCTACAGGCAAGGTACCTGCACTTTGATGCATATAGCACAGACACACAGACACACACACACACACACACACACACACACACACACACAGACACACACACACACACACACACACACAGAGAGACAGACAGACAGACAGAGAGACAGAGAGACAGAGAGACTAAAAATAATAAACTATTCTTTAATTGTGTTTACATGTGCAAGCCTGTATGAGTGTAAATGCATCATGAGTGCAGGAGGCTGAGGAGTTCAGAAGAGGGCATCAGATATTTTGGAACTGAAGTCACAGGTGGTTGTGAGCTGTCGTGTGGGTGCTGAGAACCCAGCTCAGGTCCTCTACAAGAGCAGTAAGCCTTCTTAATCTCTGAGCCATCTCTCAAGCCCCAAGAACTATTTTCAAGTGCCATCTACTGTGGGCATTTGTCTGTTTTCTCCTGGTTCTGTCGGCTTCTACTTCAGAAATTTAGAACCTCTGCCATGGGATATTTATGATTATATTTTCCTGATGAATTCATCATGATGCTCTTGTTTTATTGTCATGAAATGGCTCCTTTCTCTGATCACAGGCCTTGACTTGGATTCTAGTTGTACATATTCCTCTGTGAAGTGCCTGTTAAAATATTATTGGGCTGTGTGTTTTTTATTGTAAAAATTCTTTATATGTTACAGATAGATTGGATGTGTTTCTGAATATTTCTCTCAGGCACATGTGAGACATTTTTCCCCATATGTGGCATGTCTCTAATTTTCTTGTTTTTTATTTTTAATTTTTCGGTAATTTCATTCCATATATTTTAGACATATTCTCTTCTCACCTACTCCCTCAGCATCATGACAAAAAGCAAGAGTTTTAGTTAATGCAAATTAAACAAACAGTTTTAACAATCAATATGTCAAGAGCTTTATATTCTGTTCATAAATTGTTTCCTTTACCTGGTTTACATAGATTCCTTGTAGAAGTTTTATATCTTTAAATTTTACTTTCAAATCTGTGATTGGCTTGAAGATAAAATGTGTATGAGGACTAGGTGTTGAGGTTCTTTTTTCTAAATAAACACCCATTTGCTCAACTCTTGTCCTGGAAAGACTGTCTTATTTGGAAGGACTGACCTGAATTCTTCACTGAAGCAGTTCAGTGTAGCTGAAGTTTTCCTGCCTGGCCCACAGTCAGGACAAATCTCTCTCACCTGCCAGTCCCACAGCTGCTCAGACCCAACCAAGTAAACACAGAGACTTATATTGCTTACAAACTGTATGGCTGTGGCAGGCGTCTTGCTAACTGTCCTTTTATCTTAAATTAATCCATTTCTATAAATCTATACCTTGCCACGTGGCTCGTGGCTTACTGGCATCTTTACATGCTGCTTGTCCTGGCGGCGGCTGGCTGTCTCTCCTTCCATCTTCCTGTTCTTTTCTCCTCTCTGTTAGTCCCGCCTATACTTCCTGCCTAGCCACTGGCCAATCAGTGTTTTATTTATTGACCAATCAGAGCAACACATTTGCCATACAGAACATCCCACAGCAGTTCACTGTGTGTGAGTGGCTCTATTCTGAATTCTCTGTTCATCCCTTACCAACATCACAGACTTGTTTACTACAGCTTGACAATAATTCTTAAATTTCTGTATATTAATCCTCTAAGCACCTCCCCCTGTTAAAAATTATTTTGACTTAAATAGTTTGCTGCTTCCTAAAACAATAAAATGACTTTAAAACAAAAAAACAACAACAAAAAAAAACTTTAAAGAGCATTCTGTGATTTGCCTTGGAATTCCATAGTGTCAGTGGTTAGGAAAAAACGCGACTTTATCAATGTTGAGGGTTTTTTTGGGTTTTTTTTTGTTTTGTTTTGTTTTGTTTTGTTTTTTGGTTTTTCGAGACAGGGTTTCTCTGTGTAGCTTTGCGCCTTTCCTGGAACTCACTTGGTAGCCCAGGCTGGCCTCGAACTCACAGAGATCCGCCTGCCTCTGCCTCCCAAGTGCTGGGATTAAAGGCATGCACCACCACCGCCTGGCCAATGTTGAGTTTTTTAATCCAGGAATATAATTTTCCCCTCAATTTATCAAGAGCTTTAATCTCACCAAACAGTGTTTTGTAGTCTTCATTACACAGATAACGGCTATTTACTCCTAAGCATTCACAATTTGATAGTATTGTAAATGGTAATATTTATACTTCATTTTCCCGTTTACACACTAGCATATGGAGCTGCAATTAATCTTTAAATATTTGTTGTATATCTTATGACTTTGATAAACTCATGACTTTCTCTACTTTTTTGAGATTCCTTGGGATTTTTGATGCACGGGATTGTGTAGTTAGTGGGCTGTAGTAAAATATTGACAAGAACTAGTAAAGATGAACACTTTTCCTTGTCTACCACACTGAGAAGGAATGTACCTTTCCTCCATTGAGCATTTTATTAAGCATAGGTGTTTTTCTGGACGTCATTGTTTAGATTGTTTGATTTTATAGGGAATCGCCTGTGTGCTCTCTCTCTCGCTGTGATAAAACACTGACCAAAAACACTTTGGGAAGGAAAGGGTTTGTCCAGCTTATCAGCCACCCTCCATCACCAGAGGAAGCCAGGGCAGGAACCCGGAGGCAGGAACTGAAGTGGAGATCACAGAGGGATGCTGCTCACTGGCTTGTTCCCCACGGCTTGCTCAGCCTGCTTTCTTATATCACCCAGGACCACCCGTCCAGGGGTGGGTGGCACCATCCACAGTGGACTGAGTCCTCCTGCATCAATCATTAATCAAGAAATACCCCACAGATATACCCACAGGCCACTCTGATGGAGGCAACTCTTCAGTTGAGGTTTGCCTCTCCCAGATGACACTAGTTTGTGTCAAGTAAACAAAAACCAGCATCATATGCTCATACTTTTTTTGAGAGTGGCTGTTCCACTTTTCAGTCATGCTTGTCATGTAGTCATGATCGATAGTGTGCCTGCTCCATTCCTCTACCTTTAACACACTCCTTTTTGTAGCGGGCTTTCTTGAAACCGCCAGCCCCCAAGTCATGACATGGAGACTTATTATTAATTATGAATGCTAGGCCTTAGCTTAGGCTTGTTTCCAGCCAGCTTTTTTTTTAAACTTAATTTAGCCCATTTCTATTCATCTATGTGCTGCCCTGAGGCTTGTTTACCTCATCTATGTACTGTCCATCCTGCTTTCCTGCTTCCTCCGTGTCTGGCTGGCTGGCTGGCTCCCCTGTGCTCTCTGCCCACGAGCCCCGCCTATCCATCCTCTGCCTAGCTATTGACTGTTCAGCTTTTTATTAGACCAATCAAGTATCTTAGGCAGTCAAGGTAAAACAGCAACACATCTTTTATATAGTTAAACAAATGCAAAACACCTTTACATAATTAAACAAATGCAGCATAAACAAATGTATCTTTACATAGTTAAACAAATATTCTTTTCCACAACACCTTTTTTTTTTTTAAAGCAAGTTCCTTTCAGGCACTATATGTTCAGGTCTTGCATTTGTATCCTGTCCAATAGCCTCTACAATTGAAATGTTATTCCATTTCCATCCAATGCAATTACTGATGTGGTCAGTGCAAATCGACCACCTTTACATTTGTTTTCCATTAGAAAACTTGATGTTACTCTGCCTGCTGCTAAGGCCCCATTTCTTTTTTCCCTTTAGTCTTTCAAATTGAATAGTTTATGTTGAGTGGCTCCAAGTTTAGTCTTTTGTCCCTACCGTATCTTCTATGAATTCTATCTTGTGAGTCTTCATACCACATAACGTATTTTCCTTTCTGTACTATTTCTTCTATCAATATGTTTTCTCAAGCCATCTGACCGAGTGGCAAGAGCTGTCCTCACATGACTGTCATTTCTGTTAGTGTTTCCACGTTCAAGTTCACTTCTGTTGACAATTTGCTCCTTCTTTTGGTCATATATTCCTTCTTGTTGCATCTGAAAAAGATTTCATGGCTTATTGGATACTATTAATTCTGCACATCTCAATTTCTTGTCTTTTCAAAACGGAAAATTATGCTTTGTTTCCACAGGAAGTTGAATTATTTTCTGATGATCTCGCTTCTTTCTGAACTTGTCCTCAAGTGCCTTGTCTTTTTGAATCTTCTCTAGGACTCTTTCCAGAATAGTTTCTTTTATAATGAGGTGTTGCCCTTTAGAAGTCTTTTGATTGATAAGAATGTTCTATTCTAGCTGGTTGGAACATAGTTCCTCCCCAGGCATACATGAGATCTAGTCTCTGCTTGTGGAAATTCACTCAGTGTGTGTGCACTTCATCATCCATCAATGATGCAGACGGACATCCACTCAGATTTCTTCTTCTTTTTCTATCTAGCTTCCTCCGCTACAGCACTCTGCTCATGAGTCTTGCTTATCTTGGCACCCCTGGCCGCTGGCATCTGCATCAGGACCAAACAAGGCTCTTAGGATATGTTTTGGTTTAGACTGTGTTTGCAAGCAGAGAGCAATCACTCACAGATTTCACCTCCTGTGTTTCCCATCTGTCAGGAATCCAGAGTCGATGCTCTCCAGTGTCCACTGGTGAAAACACAGTTCTATTTTCTAGTTGTTTATGGATATAAGGTAAGTCTATTACTCCATCATGTTCAGAACTGATTTATTTTTTAAACAAATTGAAATAAAGTAATCAGTCTATTATATAATTCTATACAAGCTTAGGAATTTTTTCTTCTCCACAGTCTAAATTTCCATCTATCTGAAGAATTTCTTACAGTCATATCTGATCAAATTGTTTTTTTCTCAGATTTTCTTTATCAAAGATATCCTTATTTTGCCTACACTTTTGAAGTAAACTTTTGCTGGGTATGAAAATCCAGACTGACAGAGTTTGCTTGTTTTGTTGTGGATTTTCTTCAACACTAAATTCAGTGTTTTCTCTTTTATTCCACTACTCTTGGTGTGCTTGATCATCCTTAGTGTCCATTAAGCTTCTCAGATATGTAAGTTTATGTTCTTTCATAAAATTTGTGGCTTTTCCTATATTTTTCCTCCCTGTTCTTTCTTGCCTCCTCTGACTCTGTCTCCCTATGTTGATGGCAGCTGAAAACCTGCTCAGTTCATCATTCCAACCCTCATTCTCTATCGAGCTTTTCTGGGATATCTCCTACAGTTGGATACATTAAAGTCTGCATTAGAATCTCTGGAGGAACATAACCAGGGCTGGGGGAGCTTCAGTCTTTAGATGGGGATTTATTTCAATACTTATCAGATTGGGGCTTTCTGCAGCCTAGAAAGGCAGAGAACCCAGTAGCTTCTCAGTCCAAGAGGCTGGACACCTCAGCAGTCTCCATCTGGTACTGAAAGCCTGGAAGACCCTGTGAAGGGTTGCTTTTATTGAACCCACACTGGAACACCAAAGATGCTAAAGTCTGATATCAGCAGAGGATCACAGTACTCACAAAGGTGTGCGCATGCACATGGCTTTTTCCTCAGATCCATTTATACCTAGGCCACTGGGTCACGCTGTCTCAGTTATTCCTCTCTGGAAACACCTTCACAGTCATACCCAGAAGTGTGCCTCCCAGGTGGTTCTAAATCAAGTCAGCAATTAAGAAGAGCCATCACAAGCCACACCTTGTCAACTTGATATCCAACCACATTTCTTTGTGTCATTCTTAATTTTCAAATAAAAACAGCACGCTACAACTATCCCACATACCATTATAGATGCCCTAGTTGTTCCCACAGAATGAGTGGTAGAGTCCCTTTAGAAATGCTTACTCTTTTAATAGTCCATAACTTAAATGTGATAATACGAAGATATGATAATACCAGTGTTTCCATTCCCATTAATATATGTGTGTATATACACAAACATATTCTTCAAAAAAATGGAAAAGAAAAGCTTCTGGCAATTAAGCTCCTCCCTTCGGCAACTGGTCATAGACTGTACCTAGTATTTATAACTACTTTCCTCTGTTATCCTCCCCACAGTCTCTCCATCCTCAGGAAGCACCTAAGCAAACCTTGGCTCTTTACCTAGTTAGGTGACCCATGCATTCATTCCTAAAGGCCATTTAGCAATATACCTAGATTGGGCTGTTGGAGTTTCCTGTTGACTTTAACCCCATGGCATGATAAAACCAAGCATTCTCTTGCACACCAGGCATACTCTTTCTTACCTCACTATGGAACAATAGCCCAGCTTCCTCCAGTTGTCTGGACCAATAACCCTTCCCACCACTGTAATGCCTTTCTCTTAGCCTCTTGGCTCAAGAGCATCAAGAGCCCAAAATATCAGTGGGGAAGTTGTAGCTTCCAGTTCTATAGAATATTTGTTGCATCTCTTGATAAATGATGCACTTCTTCCTCTGGAACCAAGACTTCTAGGCCAACAGAGCATAAGGTCATAGGATCAGGAAGCAAAATTTTTGCAGGTGGTGACTAGGTCACTAGTGGTGAGAGCGAATGGTGCTGTATTAATTAGTGTTCTCTAGAGTAATAAAACTTATAGAATGATATATATATCATTATATATATATATATATGGGATTTATTAGAATGACTTATAGACTGCAGTCCAGCTAATAAAACAATGGCTGGCTGTGAATGGAAGGTCCAAGAATCCAGTAGTTACTCAGTCTATGAGCCTGGATGTCTCAGCTGGTCTTCAGTAGACACTGGAATCCTGAAGAAATAGGCTGTAAAGCCAGTGAAGGAATGGACTTGCTAGCAAGGTGAGGGCAAGCAATCAAAGAGCAAACACTTCCTTCTTCCATGCCTTCATACAAGCTTCCAGCAGGAGGTGTGGCCCAAATTAAAGGTGTGTCTTCCTGCTCAAGACCAGGGTTAAAAGCGGATCTTCCTACTTCAGACTAAGCAAAAATCCCTCACTGGTGTTCCATCCATTTTGGGATTTTAGTTCATTCCAGATGTAGTCAAGTTGACAAGCAAGAATAGTCATCACAGGTACCATTCTCATTTCTATCTCTTGGTTCCTGGATCTATGAAGCCTGACTATGGAGAAACAGTAACATATATGAAACACTTATTTGGAGTATATAGAGCCTTCTAGAGCACCTTGCCACCTGAAAGCTATTACTGCTTGGTGATTACTGTATGGTCACCCTGGGGCTTCATAGATCCTGAACAACAGCTGTATTGAAAGCTCAGTGTCAATCTCTGTTGCTAGCACTCAGTTTCAGCCACAGCCAAGTCATTCTTGATGAATAGAAGACTATATTAACAAGCCCGTACACAGTCTCCATCCTTGTCACTATGGCACCTGTTAATGGACTCACTGTCCAGGGAAAGAGATTGACTGCTATCTATAAGATGGAACGTTCTAGCTCCTTGATTTTTGACCCCTCCTATGCTTGTCACCTCTTGAGAAACACTGACACAGACAGAAACGTCTCCATACTCTCTGCCCATTTGGAAAAATCTGTTCACTCACCTACCTCTTTTCATATGTCTTTCTTATCATTTTCTAACCATCCTCCTTCCAAGCCCCTGACCATCCCACTGGATACACAGCCTTTGGATCAATATATAACCACACATCTGGCTGTTTTCCTTCCAAGTAAAATGTAATGTATACTTCCCCAAGTTCTTCCTGCTAGGAGGCTTCTTCCCCTTGCTGCTGTTGTTCAGGGTTGTCCAAGAAAGGGGTCGCAGGACTATAGCTGTCCACTTTCAGTATGTGCCTGTACAGCATGCAGAAGCAAGTGCAGAGCAGGCCCTAGCTGTCTCTTCCTCAGTAAACTAATCATAAACACATCCCATGAGGCTATATGGGAACAAAAGGCATTGAAGCAGGAATAGGAACCATTGTATAACTTATACGAACCTTTCAGTACCTGCTTGGGACTGATCGTGTGACTGTCACTTCCATTGGATTAGAGATTGCTACTATGCACATCTAATACTATGGTTCAGAAGGTTAGATGATAACAAATTCATAGGCACCCAGGTCACATGGTAACTTGTGGCCCAATATTTATCATTCAGTTTCCCCTAAGATCCAATAGCAGGCCAAGAGCTAGCTCTCAAAGGGAAAGTAGTCATCTGCAGATATCAGTAGCGCCTTGCTGCAAATTCTGAAAGGCCTCCACTGTGAATCATCTGTTTGGGCCTGCCACAGGCTCCAAACAACATCCCTATGTGCCATTGACACCTCAAGTACCATCCAGTCTGAGGGAGCTCATGAACTAAGAGGAACAACCGCCTACAGCAGCATGGACCTGCTACAGGACCATTTCCTGTTCTGAGCTACATTCAAACTAGTAGCTTTTTGAGTCATTTGTTCTACGGACCAAAGTAATGCACTTGAGGGGGGAGTGTCCTGCCTCCCAAATCCAAGTAAGCTCACTAAGCCTTGTGCTTTTCTTTGCACTAGAAGCTAGATGCAACACCTTATCCTTCACTGTAGGAAGGATGTCTGCATTCTCCACAGTAGTGACTTCTGGAAATGCTGTGATGGTAAAACGCCCGTTGTGGGTTGTTTTTGTTCTTTTGGGGGGCCTGCCACCCAGCTCCCAAATAAATCACACAGAGGCTTATTCTTAATTATGAATACTCAACCTTAGCTTGGCTTATTTCTTGCCAGCTTTCCTTAACTTAAATTATTCCGTCTAGCTTTTGCCTCTGGGCTTTTTCCGTTCTCTTACTTCTGTAAATCTTACTCTTACTCCATGGCTTGCTGTGTAGCTGGGTGGCTGGCCCCTGAAGTCCTTCTCCTTCTCTGGCTCCTGCT
>CABHPR010152808.1:28596-40256 GCA_902168415.1 Peromyscus melanophrys
AGTTCTTTATTAGACTATCAGCTGTTTTAGACAGGCACAGTAACACAGCTTCACAGTGTTACACAAACGCAACATAAACAAAAGTAACACACTTTAAAATAATATTCTCCAACAAAAAGACCTTGAATTTGGTTGGTTTTTTAGCCATCCTCTCACGTGCAAATGCCTTATCAACAAGTCCAAAGTGGCTGCTACTTCCTGTTCACTTGGTCCAATCAATGAACTTTCATCACTGTAATGGACCAACTCGAACCCCATAGAAGACAGGAAGTAAAGATCCTGGTGAGCCGGGCGGTAGTGGCGCAAGCCTTTAATCCCAGCACTCGGGAGGCAGAGCCAGGCGGATCTCTGTGAGTTCGAGGCCAGCCTGGGCTACCAAGTGAGTTCCAGGAAAGGCGCAAAGCTACACAGAGAAACCCTGTCTCGAAAAACCAAAAAAAAAAAAAAAGATCCTGGTGAACTAAGTTATGATAGAGGGCCAGCGAGTTAATACACCTTTGAAATAGAGAGGTGAAGGTGTACTGTTACCCTTCTTGGCTAAAAGTGAATCGTTGCTGATGGTCCTTGGGGACAAGGATGAAGATAAAAGCATTTACTGGCTGTACACCAGGTAACAGGAGATGTGTTAATCTGCTGACGCCAGCAAACCACAAATGTTTCCAGCAGCTGCAATTAGAGTTCCCACTTGATTAGGCTAATAATAATCAACTGTCAATCTATGACATCAATCCACCTTCTGTTAAATGCACACAATGTGATGGGAACCACCATCCCTGCATCTTTCAAGTTCTTTATGGTGACATTAATCTCTACAGTTCCTTCAGGGATGTGATATTGATTTGGGTTCATTATTTCCCCAGGTAGAGGTATCTTTGAGTGACTTCCATTTGGCCTTCCTAATCATAAAAGCCCTCACTCACAGGTCTGGGAACCAAGTAGAGATTCAGCCAACTACTAAATATATATACACGGCAATTATTCATTGTTGGTCTGGGCAAATAACCACAGGATGAGTTAACAGACCCACTGGGCCTATTGTGAGTGAGACCTTGGCTGAAACTCATTAATAACCTGACCTTCCTAAGTCCTTACTTTGATTGGAGGGCTATAAGCCTTGCTGCTTAGGAGCTCACGGAATCAGCATCAGTTCAGAGACAGTGTCCAGAAGGCCCTGAAAAGTCTGAGTATTTCCTTTTCCTTGATGTACAATTACCCAGGTAAAAGACCATCGTTCCTTTCGGGAAAGGATAGGAGAAAAAGTTCTGGGTAGTGTTACAGGGTTTTCTCAAGGGGACCTGGCCTTCCTTCATTCAAGGGGTTCTGTGTCCATACAGTAACTCCTCAGGAAATTGGTTGAGGAACTTCAACTCTCTGTTGCTGAGATCCAAGATAGCCTTTCAGTCATTTGGTCTGGAATTATTCTGCTTATACACATCAAGCAAAAATTCAGTTGGCTTCCCATGATGTTTGCTTCTGATTGTGCTAATTGGGCAAAATACATATGAAGAATTTGGGGAACAAAGATGGCTGGCGAAGCCTGAGAAACCCATGGAGGTTAGACAAAAAAAAAAAAAAAAAAAAAAGAGGAGTCCACAGGGCCCGCAATAGCTCCAGAACAACTGGTGGGGCCGGTGGGGAGCTGCTTTTTAAATGTGGACTCATGAAATTGGAGGAAGAGATGGCAGAGCCACATGCCCCATCTCAGCCAGCAGGCTGCAAGCACAGAATTCGTTCCTGGTAGGTCTTGGGGCTGCTCCACCATGTCAGAGAGATCTGCTGCTCCCTGGAGCTCTTGCAGAAACAGATCACTACTGAATAGGGCCAGCCCTGCCTGGGACAGAGCTGCCACAGCTGCAGCCTGTGCTGTTTGCCCTTCTGGGACAGCGAGAGCGCTGGGCAGCAGCCTTTGAGCCTGCCGAGACTCAAGGTGGCAAACAGAGGGCAGAGAGGTGTACGGCAGCCAGGAGCTTACATAGAACCTGCCCCTAGATGCCTTGCCTAGCTGCAACATTCCCTTGACTCTGGACAACATCACCCCAACTCTGGGCAACAGAAGGATATCTGAGACGAGTTTCAGCAATGGTTCTGTATTTGTGGTGCTTCAGGAACCAGAAACCTTGAATCAGACCAACAACTCACTGCAATATATATTTGCATGCAAAGCTGTCTGGGCAAAAAAAAATTAAAAATTGTATATTTAAATATATATATGTACACACACACACACACACACACACACACACACACACACACACACACACCCCTCAGTTTCCAATGCCACTAAGATGAACGAATATTCAGTGGAGAGATGGAAAAGATAGAGGAACAGAGCGGTGAGTAAGTGGAGAGAGATGGAACTATAGACTATGGTGGTGACAGGTGTGAGAGAAGCCTGAGGTGGATGGGGAAAACATGTCGTTATTGAGTAGGGCCAACAGGGTAGTGTGCAGCAGCCTAGAGCTTGCACTCTGACTCAGCCCCCCAACACGATGCCCAGCTGCATGATGGTCCTGGTTCTGAGCAACAAAAGGATGTCCACGATGAAGGCTAATGCAGCCTGAATCTATGTTGATGTCCGTGGGCCATGCTGCTCTGGGGACCATATTGATGTTAGTGGCCTGCATTTCCACCTGAGACCATGGTGATGTCTGGGTCCATGCTGCTGCCAAGGGCCATGTCTGGATCCAGTGGTTGTATTGCAGCTGGGGTCTGTGTTGATGTCCTTGGACCATGTTACCACTGGAAGGCTATTCAGATGTCTGTGGTCTGTGCTGGAGCCTGAACCCATGTTGATGTCCTTGGCCTGTGCTGCCACTGAGGGCTTTAATGGGGTCTGTGGCCAGTGCAGCTGTGGAGGACTGTGCTGACATCCATGGACAGGGTTGCCTCTGGAGACCATGCTGAGGTCCTTGGTACATGCTGACACCAGAGACTGTGTGAATACCCGTGGTCTCTGCTACCACCAGAAACCAAATATAAGTCCATGAACCATGCTCCCACTGACTGTGAGGGGCAAAGAAGCTACCTACTTTTGCTGTGGTACTGGTGAATGTAGACTCACAGTTGAGAAAGAGGGACATAGAAGGCCTCTGTGACAACCCCTACCGCCATTCCCACCCCGCCCCCCAAAAAGTAACAGCCCAGACAGAAAACCATCATCACATTGTGGTAAGGATGCTGAAGTGCAGCTCTCCACAGCTGATGGCTTCTGGAGGGGGTGTGGGTGAGGAAGGACCCAGTTTTCTTTAGGGGGCTGGCCACTGGAAGTTTGACCACACTCCAGTGAGCATATGGGCAACACAAACAGGACTTGTTCTTTTTTTCCCTTTTTTATTTTCCTTCTTTCCAAGGATGGGGCGGCAGACTTGGGGGGACTGGGAAGTGAGTGCGCTCAAAGTTCATGATGTGAAATTCCCAAATGATCAATAAGAATATTGTGGGGTAAAAAGATTTGGGGCGTCCCTTTCCGCAGCTTTCCTTTACATGATTTTCTCTCTAGTATGTGGCCATGCTGGTGGCCCCATTATCCTCTGGCCCCACCTAGCAGTAAGCCTAGAACTTTCTGCTTGGTGTTGTCACCCACCCCTGAGTCTTCTGCTCAATCAACCGATTCTCACTCGGTGTCTTTCCTCCAGCTTCTGGCCTTGGTGTCACTCTCTAGTGGCTTTAGTAAATGGTGTGGCTATACTCTACAGACAAGTCAGTTCATCTGAAGTACTCTCCCATGACCAGAAGCCCACTCTTGTCTACACTCATCAGATCAAACAGTACTTTACTATTACATGCCTCAAAATCTTTCCCCCGGAGTATGCTTTTGTTTATTGCTTTTTAATTATTTTTCTACTTTGTAGCACTCTAGAAAATACATTTCTGTGCAAATTAAGCCCAATTTTATTTTGCCACTTAAGCCAAAGAGCTGTCTTTATTTATTCTTTAATCTTTAAACTCTATTTACCTGAGTGCACAGTTGCTTTGAATTTTCATTTTATTTCTGTCATTATTCTGTGTAACCAAGATATTTCTTGTACTCTGAGTCCACTGGCCCTGAAAACAACTTAATCCCTGTTAATACTCAGCATTACAATGCTAATATTATGTCGATGCTGAAGGAAGTTTGGCTCTTAGGATTTTGTTGTAGAAAGAGATTACTTATAAGAATAGATGAGATAAGGGTTGGTTCACAAGTCCCTGATCTTTTTCTTCTTGTTCTGTAAGGTCATTGTCCTTGTACCTGGAGAGCAATGGAAACCTTCTCCCATGCTGTTGGACTGTTTCCCTCTGCAAACACACAACCACTTCCAGCAGCTTCTACCCCCAGGCACCCGCTAGCATGAGTGCTTACAAAATACCATGTTCTTGGTCCTGAACTTTCTCCATCCCACATTCCTCATTTTAATCACAGCAAAGCGCACTTATTAAGGTCCTGGCTGAGTGTGGTGCTGCAGCCAGCAAGTTACACACAAGCAGGCCCCGCTGTCAAGGCAGACAGCATCACAATGAAGAACTACAGACGGCTCAATGTAAACACTGAATGATGATTCCTTTAAGTCTGTGGTCTACTGTGCCTATAGGATGCCAAACATCTGGATGAAAGATGTAACTTTCGGCCAGGAAGCTGGCTGCTCTTCCAGATAATTGAATAGACTTTTATGTGAATTGCCTAAACCCAGCAATTATAATAGTTATACTAACTTATATTTGTATAATGATTTACAACTGCAGTATGCGTATATGAGCATGCATGTGTGTAGTAAATGTGTGTATGCCTGGATGTTTGCATAAAGCTTCGCTTAATTGCTATATCTTTATGGGATAGGCTTATTTATATCTTTTTAAAGAGGCATTTGAGAGCCTTTATCAAGCACGCATTGGCCTCATACTCTACAATCAAATATGAGGCCTACAAAGGAAAAATGGCAATCCCTACCATTTGGTGCTCACAGACCTGGGGAGGAGCTCAAAACTGAATGAACCTGACTTGCCCAAGGTCACACAACTAGTTACTGTCAGATATGGGACTCGGTCCAACTTCTCTGGCACCCAGACCAGCACTTTGTTTACAGCTGCCTTCAATAAAGGCCAGATGAACTTCCAAAGAGCAGCAGGGGAGATGGAGTGGGAAGAGCCCTAAAACAACACTGAGATCAGAAACGAAACACAAGTCATTGGAACTATGGAGACTGTGGTCAGACCCTAGAGAAGGTTTTTGACGAAATGTCCTGAGGATGGGAACTGATGGCATGGCTGTCTTGTCTTCTGGGTACAGATGTGGACTGTGGACAGACACAGGCAGACGGGGCAGCCTCAAGCAGCAGATGATTCCTCTGGTGATGGAGTTACAGCTACGCATTCTTCTTTCCATCCTTTCTGTCTTGCTGTCTCTAAAACATGAGCTGTTGCCTTTCATTTTGATTGATGTTGCTTAGATATAAATTATAGGCGAGTAAACAGAATACCATAGAAAACTTAAGGTTTCTGAAATAAAACAGACTTGGATCCAAATCTCAGGTTCTTGACGTCTCTATATGATCTGTGTCAGATCTCTGTGCCTTGGTTTCTTTGGTGGAGAATAACACTAACTTACACAGTTGTGTTAAGTAGTAGAGATTCTGTATTAGACACCAAGACATAAGCCACCATGCAACCTACAATTACTTTTATCACCATCATTATCTAGTGTGAGCCACGAATAGAAATGGGCAGCTATTGCTAGGCCTTCTGTGAAATGCAGGTGTGGCCAAGTGTCTGCATAACATCTTTAACACAGAGAACAGTAACCTGGAATCATCCTCATCAGCAGAGAACAGGAACTGGGCCAAGCTGTACAGACACGAACATGTAGAAAACGCTACCTTGTCTTACAGAGATGTGTCCTCAACAAGCATGGACCAAGTCTATCCTATGCATCAGAGACAAAAGAAACAGTCGTGCTATGAAGGGAGGGGACTATGGACGTCGCTAAGAGGTGGAGTGTTCGTCTGACACACACAAGGCTCTGGGTTCCGTTCCCAACAGTGCAGGAAAATAAAAACCAAAGCAATAAATAGATAAATGAATTGATTTCTCTGTGCTGGCTGGTTTTGTGTGTCAGCTTGACACGAGTTAGAGTCATCAGAGGAGGGAGCCTCAGCTGAGGAGATGCCTCCTTGAGATCCAGCTGTAGGGCATTTTCTCATTTAGTGATCAATGAGGGAGGGTCATGGTGGTTGGGGCCATCCCTGGGCTGCTGGTCCTGGGTTCTATAAGAAGGTGGGCTGAGAAAGGCAGGGGAAGCAAGCCCGTAAGCAGCTCCCCTCCCTGGCTCTGCATCAGCTCCTTCTTCCGAGATCCTGCCCTGTTTGAGTTCCTGTCCTGACTTCCTTCTGTGATGAACAGCAGCGCTGAAGTGGAAGCCAAATAAACCCTTTCCTCCCTAACTTGCTTGTTAGCCATAGTATTTCATCACAGCAATAGAAACCCTAACTAAGACAGTCTCCATTCTTATTACAGTGCAGTAAGGGAAGAAACACTCATAAGAACATAAATACAATATAGCATGATGGTCATAATCATAAAGATAGTGTCTTAGTTAGGATTTCTATTGCTGCAATTAAATACCATGACCAAAAACAAGTTGAAGAAGAAAGAGTTTATTTGGCTTATACTTCCACTGAAGGAAGTCAGGACAAGAGTTCAAACAGGACAGGAACCTGGAGGCAGGAACTGATGCAGAAGCTGTGGAGGAGAGCGGCTTACTGGCTTGCTCCTCATGGCTTCCTCAGCCTGCTTTTCTTATAGAACTCAGGACCATCAGGCCAGGGATGGCACCGCTCACAGTGGGCTGGGCCCTCTCACATAACCATTAAGTAAGAAAATGCCCTACAGGCTTGCCCAGAGCCCAGTCTTAGGGAGGCATTATTTTAACTGAGGTTCCCTCCTCTCGGGTGACTTTAGCTTGTGTTAAGTTGACATAGAACTAGCCAGAACAGACAACCATACCAGAGCTCAGATAATGAACGCGTAGCCAGCCCAGCCTGGAAGAAGGAAACCTGGGGAGGATTTCTGAAAGGGTGGCCCCTGGGCTAAGCCCTGAACATAGGCAGGAGCTATAGGAAAAGGGACCAGACAGGACAGAATGCACAACCGTGCATTCTAGATCCACAGATGCTGTGTTTTGCCAGAGCATAATGGGATGTAGAACTAAACAGGATTCTGTGCACCTCATCCAGAGAAGAGGGAAGAATTTGAAGTGGGGTGGGCAGGAGTTAAAGAAGTTGGGTTTGCATTTCAGCACACTCTCTGGAGCCCTTTTGAGCAGCACAGCCCAGTTGCAATTAGAGACCACCTCTAACAGGTCAGGAGAAACAGCCCAGATCCGGTAATGATCATGGAGCAGATATAAGGGGCTAGAAACCAGATAGAAGGGCTATCTCTGAGGATCCCAAGAGCCTGGTGAGAAGGAGATAGGGAAGAATTAAACTATTAGAACTTGCTACAGAGACAGTCTCGGCAAGCTTCATGGAGGAGGGAAGACATGAAATCCCTTTAAAGAAGAAGAAACGGATGAAGAAGGGGCACATCCTAGGCAGGTGAACAGAGCTCAGAAGGTCAAAGAAGCAGGAATAATTGGCCTGTGGATGGGCCGATGGTACAAGCACATGACCTCTAACGTGCCTTTAGTAACTTGAATTCTATCTGCATCTTGGGGAACGCTTTTGTGGCAGGGTAGAGTACACAGTCTCCCCAAAGCTCTTTCCAAAAACTAGATACAAAGAGACTATAATGAGCTGATGGTAGGAAACAGATTCTGCATTTCATTCATTACAATCTAGAAGAACATAAAAAGACTAAGTTGCTCCTGGTGGCATGGAAGTTCTGGTGGCCTTGATGACCCCACACTGTGAGACCTCCGGCCCCCCCCCCCCTCCTGTCACATCCCTCCCTCCATCCCTCCTCCCTGCCAGGCAGGGGCAGGCAGCTGTCATGGGATGACAAGCTGTGCCCAGGAAGAAGAGGAAAAGGAAGATGGAGGAAGAGGTGAGAAAAGAGAAAACAGCGAGCGGGTCAAGAGGAAGAAGAAAGAGTGTCCAAAAACCAGAGGTTTTCTAACCAACCTGAGCATCCCAGGTCAGAACACAGTCAGCAAACTCCCTCCACAGAGGACCAGATGGCAGACGGTCTCTGTCTCACCTCCTCCCTCCACAGAGGACCAGACAGCTGACAGTGTCGGTCTCACCTCCTCAACTATGCCATTGCCAGACAAAAGCAGCTATGGGCAATGCTTCCATGTGTACAGCTATGTTTCAGTAAAACTTTATTTATGGGCAGTGAGATGTGTATTTCATAAAGCATTCTGCATGCCATGAGACATTATATTTTCAGAACATTAAAAAAGTTATGGAAGTCACTCAGCTCAAATATGAACCTAGGTTACATGTCTCCTGTAGAGTGTGGATTGCCATCCCTGGTTCAGAATCACCTGACAGCTGAGGAGATGAGATGGGCAACTCTTATGAAAGGGTATCTCCCAAATAGACACTCCTGTGGGATGGGAGAGAACAGTGCACTGAATTGGTGGAAAGAACTCTTCTCTGGGTTTTATGGGTGTATTCCTGGCTGACAGTAAGTTGTTTAGCAAGGGGCCGTACCACCCCTCCGTAATTAAAGAAATTAAAGTGGCGGGCTCTTACACTTATATTATTTAAATTTTGAAGGGCTGCTGTCTATATCTCTACATTATAATAATTAAGATATTCAACAATATAATAATAAAATAAAGTAACACATATCCTGGCTATTATATGCTCCTCTGGCTCCTAGAAAATATCTAGATGACAGCTAAGCCTGGCCATTTGAGCAGCAGGTCCTTCTGTGGCCTTGCCTGGCCATCGGGACACTGGCGTAACTGTCACAGGTATGAGACTTACTCTAAGCCTAACTGGCTGTGCCAGTCAGTGAGGTCCTCACACCTCCAGAGACACGTGATGCTTTAGCCCCCCTCACAAAACGCCATCTCTTCACTGGTTGCTAGCAATGTTTTCTAAGTTCCAAAGACTTGTGTGGTCATGTCTGGAAAATGTCTGAGTTTGCGAGCTCTGTCTTTTCTTCTAGTGGTATAACCAGGAAGAATAACTCGCAAGATTCTTGACAGAAAGCCCGGTCATTTCCCTTGGCCTGATCATATGTCTCTGGATTGCCTTCAGATAAATTATCCATATCACGTCAAGTTCAGACACTAAAACCACCAGCCTATATATTTTTCCTTCCTCTAGCTCATGGCCCCCAGAGTAACAGGATTCATATAATTATATTTCCCTTCTTTTATGCTATTTGGAAGCATGTCTTCCTCCATATAGACAAAGTCCATGTTTCCATTGTCCTGCTCCCTCAGTTAGGCTTTAAGAACTTTATCTGAATTCCCAGCTACTACCCTTCTCTCTCATGTCTAATCTTTTAAAGATAGGTGGAAAAGAAAGTACTCAAACACGGAATT
This sequence comes from Peromyscus melanophrys, assembly GCA_902168415.1. Lineage (NCBI taxonomy): Eukaryota > Metazoa > Chordata > Mammalia > Rodentia > Cricetidae > Peromyscus > Peromyscus melanophrys. The sequence continues at coordinate 38,069 of CABHPR010152808.1, forward strand.
AAACAAGTATGTCAAAAAGATGTCTGCACACATGCTTCTCGTAGCACTGTTTCCAATCACCAGATGATAGAATTGACCCAAGTGTTCCTTCATGGGTGAACGAAGAAAGGGGGTGTGGAATGTATGTATCATGGAATGTTATTGAGACGTTAACAATAATTAAAGCCTTTCATGTACAACAAGATGGATGGAACTGGAGAACATTACGTTAAATGAGAAAAGCCAGGTGCGTGTGAATATTGCAAGTTCTCACTTTCATGTGAAAGCTAAAGAAGAGAATAGGATGCTAGTTACCAGGATCTGGAAAAGGCATGAAAGGAAGGCTAGGTGGGAGAGGGTAATTGACAGGTATGGGCCACCATGAGCTAGGAGGAACAGTTTCTAATGTTCTGTAACACAGTAAGGTAGCTATAACCAAAAAATTAATAGAATATTTGAAAATAGCTGTGCAGAGAATTTTGAATGGTCTCCACACAAAGAAACAATAGCTACTTGAGGAGAGAGCTGTGCCAATGGCTGCTCTGACCATTATACATTTGTGTGTATATGTGTTGAAATACCACACTATACTTCATAAATATGTGCATTCATTATGTGTCAATTAAAACACACACACACACACACACACACACACACACACACAAACAAACACACACGGGGGGGGGGGGCTGGCAAGAAGGCTCAGCTTGACGACCTGAGTTCAGTCCCTGGAACCCACATGAAAGAAGGAAAGAATTGACTCCCAAAAGTTGCTCACCAACTTCCATGTGTGCACTGTGGCATGTGCCCTTGCCCAGTAAATAAATAAATGTGATTTAACTTTTTAATTACAAACACAAATAAACACATAATCATCTATCAGAGGGTCGAGAGGCACCCTCTAGGGAAAGTAAGCTTACTAATGATGTTCTTTCTACACCCTGTTGGCTTTTGTGATGGTGAAGAAGCCAGCCACTGGATCTACTGATGGCCTAAAAAGTCTAATCCACAGACCTCAAACTTGAAAGAACTCCACAAAGGGAACTTCACAGGGCCCCAGTAGTAGGCTTTACTGCACACATCCCCACTAGCCTGCACTCACAGGACTTGCCCAGCCCTGGGAAGGAGCCCACCCCTCACAGTGGGGAAGATGGACGTTCTTCTCCCATCTGCCAGCTCCAGGCAGACCCCCGTGGCTGTCACGGGCACAGGGCTGGTTCAGCTGCCTTCCCACAAATCTGGTTCTGAAGGAAATGCACAGTCCTGCTGAAAACACATCCATCCTCTCCTCCCATTTGATCTTCTCCCACATGCCTTTCAGATTAACGCTGGCGCTCTCTTTCCATCTGTTCGCAGTGCATGGCTAGAAGCACACGAGTCCGGCTCTGGCCCTCTGTGGGTCTAGGGATGCTGTCACAGGATGCTGCTTTGGAGCAGGGGGTGGCAGCGGGGGATCTGTGGCAGAGCAACTCATGTCTTATTTCAAGTCAACGGACACTAGATGTGGGCCTCCTCTCTGCCAGGAATCCTCACACAGTTGATGCCAAGTCATGCTGCTGCTCAAATTCAGGGCAGGCTCCCATTCTTCTCCAAGTCCTCCCTGTGACCAGCAACAACTGAAATGACCTGTGACCTCTTCTCCCACTAAGCTTCCTCTTCTTACTCCCCCATAGCTCTGCCTCAGTGCCTTTGCACTTCCTGTAGCCTGTCCCTCTGCTCCACCGCAAGGCCCTCTTCCTCAGCAACTCACGTCTTTGTGCAAATAACATCTTTCTTGGTTGAAAGCTGGAGGCCTCTGATGCACTGCTTACACCCTCTTCCCATCCTGCTCTGCCTCTCTGTTCTGCATTGCACCTACCACATGATGCCTTGGCCCAAGTTCTTAGACAATGGAACTGGGAAAGATCATTTCAGAGACAAGAAACAAGGAAGGGATGGAGGCAGAGCGAACCTAAGAGAGTGGTTTCTAAATGGCTGTAGTTTTGGAACAAGTTGGCCCCATCTCATAAGACATCTTCAGAGAAACTATGCCAACCCAGAACAGTTTCAGTATGCCTAGAGGATGGAGAGAAAGCATCATCTTTTTCTGCACTCTCTCTCTTCCATCAGCCCCCATGAATAACAGAACTTTTCATTCTTCTAGGTGATGAGAACATGGCTTGGCACACAGTCCCTCACATAAATGGTCACAAGAAATCCTCATGTATAG
>CABHPR010152808.1:40266-61910 GCA_902168415.1 Peromyscus melanophrys
GCACACAGTCCCTCACATAAATGGTCACAAGAAATCCTCATGTATAGCAAACAAGGGGTGTACCTGTGAACAACAAGGGGAACAGGGGCTGCAGGAATGGCAGGGGGTGTCAAAGAGGCGCCGGTGGCTCCCTGACTTTGGGATAGATGGAGATCCTTCTGGGGATGCTCCAGCAAGACAGAGGACAGGTTCAAGCCAGACTTCAATCCACACAACCTTCCAAGATGCTGTCCACCTCTCTCAGCTAGAATATAAGTATCTTATCTGTTTGTGTTCCCTGGTGTACACCAAGAATCTAAACAGCACCTGGCACATGATAGTTTTTCAGCAATGCTGTTGAAGGAATGAAAGGGCTACCATGCTGCATAACACAGACCCTGAGCCTTCGGTGCTCAGGGAAACCCAGGCAAGCAAAGGGATCTTCATGGTGCCAGTCATGGAGTGCCATGCAGGGGCAGGCAGGTGGCTGCAGGCATCCACCAGAGCAGCAGGTCATTGAGCTCAGAGTGCCGATGTTTCCACTTCAGGTGGAGTTAGATATGTCCAACCTGTCTCTCTAAGGAAACAAGAGCACTCATGTGGGAGATGGACATCTGGACCCAATGACTAATCAGCAGCCAGACCAAGGGTGTGCCGTGATGCTGATGGTGCTAATGAGTAGTCACCAAACATCTAGTTGTGCCGGGGCACAGGCTGAGTGTTGCCATTTATTTTCTTACTCCATTCTTACGATCAATCATATGTCAGAAAGGGTGGGACAGTCCTCATTCCATAGAAGGAAACTGACCTGAGTGTAGAGAAAGCCAGTAGGACACACTGAGCTCTGCTGACCAAGAAGTCTAGGGTTTGAACTCAGAGCTGACCAAGTCTACACTGATAATCACCCCCTCTTGCTCTGTGCCACTGTCTTAGTTTAGGTTTCCACTGCTGCCGTGAAACACCATGTCCAAAAAGCAACTTGGGGAGGAAAGGGTTTATTAGGCTTACACTTCAGCGTTGCTGTTCATCACTGAAGAAAGTCAGGACAGGAACTCAAACAGGGCAGGATCTTGGAGGCAGAAGCTGATGCAGAGGCCATGGAGGGGAGCTGCTTACTGGCTTGCTTCTTTTTCATTGTGCATCTTCATTAGAGTTACAGCAAATACCCATACAACAGAGTCTATACTAGGCTGTTTTGAGATTTCTTCTACCAACAGAACTAATCCAAAACTCTTCACTTTAGCCTCAGGCAGACTCTTCAGACAAGGGCAAAAGGCAGCCACTTCCTTCATCAAAATATCACAAGAACAATTCCTAGGCAACATACTAAAATTCTTCCCCTCTGAAACCTCTTGAGCCAGCCCCAGACGGTTCATCCAATCACATTCATGACCACTGTCTTCCATGCTACTACCAGCATGGCCCATTAAGCAGTGCTTAAAGCATTACACGGATTTCCTAACCCAAAGTACCAAAGCCCGTATTACTCCAAAGAAAAACATAGTTAGGTCTGTCACAGCAATACCCCACTTCTGGTACCAACTTTTGTCTTAGTTTGGGTTTTTATTGCTGCAAAAAGACACCATGACCATGACAACTCTTATAAATGGAAACATTTAATTGAGGGGACTCACGGTTTCAGAGGTTCAGTCTGTTGTTATCATCATGGCGGGGAGCACAGCAGTGTGCAAGCAGACATGGTGCTGGACCTGAGAGTGCTACATCTTGACTCAGAGGCAACAGGAAGCTGACTAACTGTCACACTGAGGGAAGCTTGAGCAAAAGAGACCTCAAAGCCCATCCCCATAGTGACACACTTTCTCCAACAAGGCCACACCAGTGGGCCCCTTCCCGTCCCCAGACCCATAAGCACCAATCTCTCTATTTGGTCCACAAGGACATACACAAGGAACAAGCCAGGGTAGAGATGCCACTTGAGGAGCCACAGTAGGACCCTAAAAACACACAGTATTCTCTATAGCTCCAAGGAACCACAGTGGGACCCTAAAGACACACAATATTCTTTATAGCTCCATGTTACCAAACTACTCTTTCATTTCTTACCCTGAGGTGGGACCAAGCCTGGTGCCTTGAAGCCTATGACCAAACAAGGTGACCGATGGTCTCCATGATCAACCCACATCAGCACTGTCCAATAGAAATATGATATGAATCACATAGAAAGTGATATATATATATATGCCAAAGAATAATTAAAAATATTCTTTAAAGAAAAAAAGAGAATTCCACATATTCCAGAAGCCACTGTTTGAAAAGCAAACAGAAAAGGGGGAAATTAACATTTTATCTATCTAAAAATCTAATACATTAAAAGTATTATTATAGCACATAATCATATAAAACCTTATTTGTTTGATTTTTTTCCCCTTTGAGACAGGGTCTCATGTAGCTCAGGCTGCCCAACAATGACTCAGAAATCCTGATTCTCCCACCTCTGTCTCTGAAATGGCAGGAATACAGGCATGTGCCACCACACCTGACATTCATGCTGCTAGAGACTGAACCCAGGGTCTCTGCCATGCCGAGCAAATGTTCTACCAAATGAGTCATATTTCTAGATTGCATAAAATGTATTGAAATAATTTACACTCCATTTCAAAGGCTCCACGTGCTTAGTGGCTAGATATGGCTGGTGGTTGCTGTTTTGGACAGTATGGTGCTGATGGAGGACACACACACACCTACATACGTGTATGTGGGAGCCTATTTTCAGGTTTCTAGTGTCTTTACCCAGCAGGTCTGCAAAGAGGAGATGATTGGACCACAGGTCTGAGTGCAGGTGTCTGAGATGGTCTGCACTTGGCTGTGCTGAGGGGGGGGGGTCTTTTGCTCCACCCCTTGGTGTTTCTGTAAATACCTTAGGACAGAGACAGTCAGGGCCCATTGGAAAAGGTTCCAGACCCTCTCAAAGTTATCCTGTGTTTACTATCTGTTTATCTCCACAATCTAAATCCTTCTATCTAATATTTCCTGCTGCTCACACTCAAGAAAACTCTGGGAAACTGTGGGGTTGGTGGGTAGCCACCCTGCACATGCACATATGCACACACACACACACACACATTAGAACAGCACAAATAACAAGGAGCGTTGTCGAATCCCTGAAGTAAATCTCACCAGTTAGAGTCTCACGCCCAGGCATCTGGGCACCACACTGTAGACAGCCTGGGATGCAGAAGCAAGGATACCTGAAATTATACCCAGAGCACAGCCAAAAGAGAGGAAGCCAGTCCCTCACGGGGGAAGGAAGGGAAGGAAGACATCTGGCTTGCTACCCTTTGAAGTTCAGCTCACCTTCTTGTGTCTGGCGTTAAAGGCCAAGGAAAGAGCAGGAGGCCTTTAAGCAATTGAGGCGAGAGGGCAGAGGTCTTTGGTCAATTCCTTGGGAAATGATTTTCATATGAGATTCAGGAGAGAGAGAGAGACCGAGTGCAAACTTGTAAAGTTAACAATTTGTACATGCGGGCAGCATCAAACAACAGGAATAGGAAGTCCTGAAATGTTGATGAAAGCCCCAGCCCTAGGCTCATTTACACCGAAATCTATTGCTTCTCAGAACAGACTCACACAAGCCAAGGATGGCAGAGACACTTGGTGTTTTTTCTAAGACTTTAGGACTTAGAAACTGCTGGGGGAGGGGCCTGTGAGACTTAGAGACTGCTGGGGGAGGGGGGCTGTGGTTTTTCTAGGAATGGGATGAATTGAAATGGACCACAAAAAAGAAAGAAAACATTCCCAGCCCTCCTCTCTGAGCCCCCAAATGCCATCAGAACATGTATGCAGTGAAGGAGGATGGCCTCTGCCACCAGCAGAATTTCCCAGCGCCTTCCCTCGATGCCTCCTCACAGGCACCCCAAACCAGGGTTACAGTGTGTACTTGGTCTGCTCCCTGCTCCCTGCACCCCTTTGAGAGTGCACCATCTGGGCAACACTGCCAAGCTCCACAGGGAGTGTTGACTTGCTCTGTTTGTGAGGTGGAGGCCTGAGCCACATGGAAGACACATGCAGGAAATGCATTGTAATATTCCGATGTTTATAATTCGAAGAGGAGGGCAGAGTCCAGCACGGGACTGATCAGGTTCCAAATCTCTTCCTGGAGTCAGATTTAAAAGAGAAATGCTAAGGGAAGCTCTGTGGTGATGTGGGTGAGTCCTAACAAGCCACAAGTTCCTCTCTGCTGGTGTTTGCACAGATTTCTGGTCTCTTGTGCTCTCCTCACAGGGACGAGCCCATCCATGTGGAAGTTTACAGAACTCTGAAAACCACCTCTTGTGATTATTAGTATCAGATTCAGAAAATCTGATTTTCTACAAGGTCATTTGTAGGACAGCAGCCTCCTTTTACTGTAAGACCTTCATAACTTTTTATTGTTGTTGAGATCTTAAGCATGGCCATCCCAGTGCCGTGTCCAGTTTTGCTGATGTTAACCACCCACCCAATCATAAGCCAGTCTCCAAATTTCTCTCTGAGACAAACCACAGCTTAGATTGGGCCTGTTCCAATTCACTGGCACACACCCATTGGAGAAGACACTCTTGGGCCTGAGGACTCTCCAAAGCCCTCTGTCTGGGCTGGCTGCTCCCCTCCGGCTGCTCTGAGTCATGGTCCGCATTGTCTCTCACTTAGCATGTGAGGTTTTCTAACTCTTGCTGGGAAGTAGATTTCCTGGGCTCCTTGGCCTAACAGTTAGACTCTGTAATCACATGACTCAGGAAGAGAAGCAGGAAAGCAATGGAGTGAGCAAGCAAACTCCCTGGAATGGAGACAGAGTTATTCCTGTGAGCATAGCACTTTACAGTTTACCAAGACTTCAAACAGAACCTCATTTTACCTCCAGGCCGAGAAAGATTTAACCTTCTTTTTAGACTAAGGAACCTGGGGGACTGGAAAGACAGCTCAGCAGTAAAGGTCACTTTATGTTCTTACAGAAGATCCAGGTTCAATTCCCAGCACCCACATGCTGGCTCACAACCATCCATAACTCCAGTTTCGGAGGATTTCATGCCCTCTTCTGACCTCTGCAGGCACCAGGTACACACACAGTGCATGTACAAAATACAGGCAAAAATACTCATACACAGAAAATAAAATAAATACATCCAAAAAAGAAAAAAAAAATAAAGAATAAGGAAGCTGAGCCCAGCTTGCAGACACAGCTCACCTGAGGCCACACACAGTTGGTAGCAGAGGCAAGAATCAGACACCCTTTAATCAAGACACAGTCTGTCTGCCCATGTTGGATCTCTTTCAGCAGCAAGTATTTCAGAAATTAAGATTGGTTGTAATTGTCTTTATTTAATCAAATTCTGAGTGTTTAATCTCAGATTAGCATGTCTCTTTCACCTACCCTATTTCTAAGATGGTACTTAGGCAAAACAATAAATAATAATGACTAACATAATTAAGAGAATAATAGTAATAAGTCAGTGACTATAATAGAAGAAAAAAGTAAAATACTATTTTTATTTATTTATTTATTTATTTATTTATTTATTTATTTATTTATTATGTAGACAGGGTTCCACTGTGTAACCCTGGCTGGCCTGAAACTCACTATTGAGAATTACATTGTTCTCAAATTTGCTCAATCCCCTGCCTCTGCCTTTCAAGGGCTCAGACTATAAGAGAACATCCCTCTCTTGTTGGAAATAAGAAAAAATAAATGCAAGAGACTAGCAAAAATGAAGCCTTTTTAATATACAACTTTGTCAGAAAGGGAGGCCAACATAGAGGAAGGGAAGGGGTGGCTAATGGCATTGATTTGGCACACGATGGAGGTTTTTAAAGTTCTCCAGTCTTGAGGAATTCCTTTCCCCATAGGCCAGAACTAATGAATAACTGGGGGCTTGAGACTGGCCCCCTTTTCTGATCAGGCCGTCAGAGTTCTGAGACAAGCAGGCACTAGCTACCAGCTAATGGGAGAGGAACGCCATGCCTCCTGCTTATCTCTGACTCCGATGAACTCTAAGTACCCCTCGTTAAATGTGGACCATAATGACCTATTTCTCAGAAAATCCAAAGCAAACACCTACTAGGAATCTCCACTGTGAGGAAAACATACACATCCCCATGTTTAAGAAACTTCTCTAGTTTGAGCAGCAAAGAAAGCTCCGTGTGGCTGAGGGTGAGGGATCCACATTGCCAACGGCTGGCAGGCATGGTGAGCTTCGGAGGAAGCTTCGGAGGACCGTGGGCCCTGCTAGAATGAGCCACGTGAGCAAGCCTGGGTGTGACTCTCAAGACTTCCCCGAAAGCAAGTCACCGGGACCACCTGCTAAAAATAAAACCTCCTGAACTCTGGGCCAAGCTTCCTGAGTCATAACTTCCCAGATGAAGGCCTGGTCAACCCTGTCTTTAACCTGAGTCCTAGGTGATCCTTCTTCTCCTAGGGCCGGGAAAGAGACAGTGGACAGCATGAGTAAGCCCAGAGTCAGAGGTGGCTCAGCTGTGGAGGAGGGAAGTACAGAGAACGTGGTCAAGGGATCTGGAGGGTGAGACCAAGTGAAGACAAATGTCACAGTGAGAGCAGGACCATCAAGAAGCCACCAGGATGAGGACATACAGAGGGGACAGGCTCCAGGAAAAAGACCTGTGATGCCCTCCTGCCCTATGTAGTGGAGAAGGCAATGTGGGCAGCTAGGTGGTCCTGATGTCAAAACATCACCGGTTGGACAGCAGCCTTCATCTGGAGGCAGGACAGGACATCATCTGTCAACACTCAAGCCCTTTTGTCTTTTAACCAAATGCTTTCATGAGCAAGCCCTGGGAGACCCCAGCGGAAAGAAGTCCCCAAAAGCCATGGCACAAGTTGGAAGGCCCTTGGTCTAAATTAAGATTGGGTTGACAGCCCAATTTGACAAGAACCTCCCCGTGAAAAAGCACTTTTGCTCTCATTTTTCCTGTAATTGAGAGACAGCAAACATCCTGTGTTGCTTACTGTGTGTCCAACAATGTTTGTATATTCTATATGTTTAAACACAAATAGTTCTCATTATAGCCATGTAACTGTACTTCTGATATTGTCCCTGCTTGACCAGTGAGATGTCAAGAGCTGGATGAAGGAAAGAGCTGGAAGTTTATAGCTTCTAAGTCTGTTTTAGCTGAGTGAGAGGAGGCCCGTGTGAGAAGGGAACATCTCACAAGGAAGAGGAAAGGGTCCAGTGGAAAGGCCAACATAACTTCAGCCCACGGGACAGAAAAGAAGCTGGGGTGTGGAAAACAGAGCTCATCACCAAGGGCCCTGGAGGAGTTAGGGTGCCATTCTATGTACAGTGGGAGACATTGGCAGGCTTTAAACAAGAAAAAGATATGGTGTGTGTATGTGTGTGTGTGTGTGTGTGTGTGTGTGTGTGTGTGTGTGTTCCCGCATGTGTGTGCATGCACTTTGAGGAGCATGTGTGTGCGTGCACTTTGGGGAGCATGTGTGTGCTCATGCATGTGGAGATCAGATGTCAAGCTCGGGTGTCATTCATTCTCCAGGAGGCCACCTCACTGGGTTTTTTTTGTTTTTGTTTTTGTTTTTTTGTTTTGTTTTGTTTTGTTTTTGTTATTTTTGAGACAAGTTCTCTCACTGGAACCTGGAGCTTGCCAGTTAGGCTAGGGTGGCTGACCCACAAGCCCCAAGAGTCTCTCTGTGTCCACCTCCGCCCGGTATTGGGGTCACAGTGGATGGGCCACTCTGGCCAGCTCTGCACACAGGTGCTGAGGCTTGAACTTAGTTCCCTCTGCTTGCACAGAAAGCACCCTGCTGACTGAGCTGTATCTTTCTTCTTGTTGCTGTTGTGTCTGTCTGTCTGTCTGTCTGTTTGTTTCTGGCAACCTGGGAAGAGAACAAACCACCTGTAGGTTAGGAAGACATGACTTGTTTTTTGTTTTTATTTTTCAAGACAGGGTTTCTCTGTGTAGCCTTGGCTGGCCTTGAACTCAGAGAGCCGTTTGCCCCTGCCTCCTGGGTGCTGGCATTAAAGGCTGGTAAAGGCTATGAATACATGACTTTCGTCCAGGAAGGAGAGAGCAGTGTGCAGACGGGTGTTAGCCATGGCAGGAAAGGGTGGAGACTAGCTCGGGTGTGCTTTAGAGACAGGACAGTTGTTCATGGTGTTGCTTCCGTCAGCATTCTGAACAACTTTCCAGTGCTGGAGTTCAGACCGTAAGCCACTGACTGACTTGTTGAGCATGAATGCAAAGAAGAGGACCAGAGAGGCCACGCACTCCCACATCTGCCCCAGTGGGAAGGACAGATAGACACAAAGAGATACTCTGTCTTCCTGGAAGTGGCAGTTCCCTATCGCTCTCCAGGTGTGCCAACTATGAGCAGTGAAAGGCAGAGCCAGGTTGTCTTGGGCGTTTCTTCATGAACCTGAACCTAGGGCAGTGCTCCAAACAAGAACAATGCCTGTTCTGTGGAGAGCATGCTCCCCACACCCCTGTGGGGCATTCACAGGCAAACAACCCCAGTGACTGGGGATGATCTGGGAAGTGTGACCTCCTAAGACCCTGAGTCACAAACAAGCTCACAGAATAGGGAAGAAGAAGTGACCCATGGGTAATTCAGCCACCTGTAGACCAGAAGCATGAAAGAGAGGACACCCAGGCCTGGAGAGGAGGCAGGAATACCAGTTAGTGACCAGTGTCTGCCTCTGGGGACTCACAGCCGGGAAGTCTGTTGGAAGTGAAGTTAAATTGAGGATGAACCTAAGAATTCTTAGTACTGTCCGTAGACTTTTCCTTTTAAATAAAACCAGTAGTCCAGTAACTTACCATGCTAGCTTCTAAATCTTACACCTTTGTTTATTAGTTTGTGGCTATTGACAAAACATTCCAGACCAGAACTTTTCATCAAACTTTGATAGGCACATGAATGGCCCAGATTACCTGGTTCAAACACAGATTCTGATGGGGTAGGTGGGGAGATGCCTAACCTGCCTTCTTACTCACGCCCTGGTGATGCCGATGCTGCCCCCAGTCCCAGAACTACATCTGGGGTAGGAAGGTGCAGTCATTACTGTGCATTTCTGCCACCAAACACCTAACAAAAACAACTTACCAGAGGAGAGGTTTGGCTAGTGAAGTTGGAGTTTTCCTGTGTCCACCAGGCTCCTGCAGCTGCTCAAATCCAAGTAAACACACAGAGACTTATATTACTTATAAACTGTACGACCATGGCAGGCTTCTTGCTATCTAGTTCTTATATCTTTAACCCATTTCTATGAATCTATAAGTTGCCACGTGGCTTGTGGCTTACCGGTACTTTACATATTTCTTCTCCTGGCAGCGTCTCCTGACTTAGCCTTCCTGTTCCCAGCATTCTCCTCTCTCTTTGTCCCACCTATACTTCCTGCCTGGCTACTGGCCAATCAGCATTTTATTTATCAATCAATCAGAGCAACACATTCACAGCATGCAGAAAGACATAACTCCAGCTATAGTCAAGGGTGGCAGTTAGAGAGGTTTCACTCAGTCAGGGTGGGAAGGCACAGTGGTGGAAGTAAAGGAAGGAGCCAGGTGCAGCAGTTCCCATAGCCCAGGACAGGAGGCAGAAAGGGAATTCCAGATGCCACTTTTTAATCAGTCCCTTACTCTTGGCCCCCAGGATAGAGACATCTACATTTTGAGTGGATGTTTCCCCTCAGTTCATCATCTGCAAGCATCCTCATTAACACTACCCATGGGGCTGCCTCAGTTTCCCAGGTGATTGTAAATCTGGTCAAGTGGATGAGGAAGAAGAGCCACCACAGAAGGCTTTGGCTCTGGTAGACACCCCTTTCCCGTGCCCTTTCTCACTCTCATTTAACTGAATAAAATGAGTTCATTCACTACTTGAAGCAAAGGGTAAAAGTCATTGAGAGAAGAGGAACATTCAAATGAGTGAGCTGTAATGTTGCCTTTAAAGAAGAGCAGTGTGGCTGGGAACCAAGAGAAATGTGCAGTTAGCATAGCATCTGAGGCCTGTGTTCTGCCAGGCCAAATAATACACTGGAGTTGTACACAGTGTGCCCCCCCTCTTCATCTTTACCACAACCCTGAAGAAGGAAGGTCTCTGCCCTACAGAGTAAGAAAACTAAACCAGGAAAAGTTAAGTAGATTTTCTGGTTCACACGGCTGTCAAAAAGCAGAATTTAGATTCCAGCTTGGTCTCTCTGGATCTGGAGTTCAAACTGCATCCACTCACATCGTATGACATGTGTGCATGGTGAGACACACTGACAGCTAGCTGCAGGCATTCAGGGTGAGTGGTGGTGATCCCATTGTAGACCCACTCCCTCAAGAAATATGGCACAACAGTGCTGAGTTTGGCTGGCTTGCTAGAAAATAGCAGCACTGGAGACTTCATGTTGAAAACATAATTTTTACTACTGCAGAAAAAAGACAGGTTTCCTGATCCGTTCTTAAGTTTGCCTTTTATGGACTGCAATCGTACAGTCCACAAAGCCACATGCCCAGCCAAGAGATGCTGGCATCTCTGGCTCATGACTACAGATGCTAGTAGACATTCGGTCTGCAACCCCCCGGGAGCAGACTTCTGGTCCATGCCTGTCTCACTCCGAAGAGAGCAGAACTCAGCCTGGACATCCCAGCGGGAACGTACTTCTGACTGTGTACTGTGGGGCAGGAACCTCACAGTGAGGTTTCTTCTATGATAGCTTTCTCTTTATTGGAGCCCTTGCCTTTGTCCTGACCACCCACTTACCCACATAGATGGCTTCCTCCCGGCTTCAGCCAACTATTGCCTGGGTTGACCACTAATTTGGAGCCCTGGTGGGGTGGTGGCACATCTGGGTTTTAGAAACAACTCCACTTTCTCTTTAGCTCTGAGTCACTGTTGCTTGACTGGTGTCAGAAAGAACCCGACAAAAGCCATCGAGTCTTGTCCCAACGGCCACTCCCTGCTCTGCCACAGAAAGGGTGCCACCTGAGGCTCCAGGGCGCCTGGATGATGGCCACATGTTCCATTCTGTATTTGGAACATAAGGAAAACCAAGATAGTCTGTCATTAGAGGCCGAAATACCTGGAAGTCAGGCCCTCCCAGAGACCCATCAGCTCAGCACGATTTAGTCATATTGTCTGTTTACTCCCACTAATGCCCTGGACACAGGAGAGTGAAGCCTGTCAGTTAGAGAAAGGAGCCTATCAAGACTGCAGGGAAGTGTTTCCCCCAGAGCACAGCCCAGCTTCATCTATATGCCTGTTACCCATTTTCCGGTTCCCATTCACTCAGTGCTGAGGCAGGAGCCACACCAGGCCCCAGAGGCAAAGGACAGTTTGTCAGTAGGTGTCCCCACATCCCCAGTTACCCTCTATTCCAAGGACAAGGACTCACATGCACCTGGGTATCAATGTCCTTGCAGAGTTAGAGACCTGGATGTACCACCGTTTCTTTTTCGAAATATTATGGAGACCTGTGGGGTCCCATCTCTTTCCACCAGCTGTTGACTACGAGGTAGCACTCAATGTCCAGAGATGACACTTGAATACAAATTGAGCCCTTGCCATCATGAAATGAGCTGGGCTTTAGGGGTGATTTGTTTAAAAGCCACATTGTAAATCAGCTGTCAGTTTTTCTTTCTTCCAGGCCTGGCAAGCTCACCTTTACACTGAATTAATCGCATCTGAAACTTGACCTCGCAGCCCCCCAGCCTGCTGGAAACATGTGCACAAGGCCTTGCAGTCGGAGCAGCAAGAGCTTAAATTGTTCCACATTTTTAATAAATGAGCCAGGAACCCATGGGGCGACTCCCATTGACCCCAGCACTCGACAGATTGATCAAATGAAGAGGATGGAGTCGATTGGCAATGAGCAGATTCGAGAGAACAGTTACTAACACTGGCAGGCCCATGCCTAGACAGAACTAACCCTCACTCTTAACTGCAGCCAGAGTGTGTCTGCAGAAAAACCCAGAAACACCAAGTGCCGGTAACAGCTCAGCTGGGGACAGTGGGGGCCGGGGTAAAGGGAAGCGAGGAGAGAAAGGCAGGCATGCAGGACCACCTGCCAGAGATGGAGGAGCCTATGCATTCCACAAAGAGCCAGGTCTCTGGGACTTCTGCCAGCTTCTTGCTTCTCTGATGCTAAAAAAAGAACTTTGATTGGAAAAGAAATTGGAGTTCACTGTGACAGAGCCTAGGAGATCATGCTTTAAGTCAGCCTGGGTGGGAAGTGCCAGGTCCTGTGGTGACCACTGGGGACAGGCTTTGCATGGAGATCAGCTCCCTCCTCAAGGAGCTAGCCCTTTTTGGCAAGAAACAAACCTGAAAATCGATTTGATTTTTTCACTATGATGACTAGCTATAGGCAGACGCTAGAATTGGGAATACGGCAGAACAAGACACTCGGCCCCTCCCCCCAAACGCAGTCTAGCCAGAGAGATGATACAGCCGCACAAGGTGTGACAGGAACTAAGAGAAAGGCCACAGAAGCCACAGGAGGACCACCCAGACTCATGCTCAGGAACATTTTCTCCATGGGGGGACAAGCAGAAGCTCTCCATACATCCTGGGGCCAGGGATGCAGGGGACAGGAGTCATCCACAGTGCTGGCAGAAGAGGGATTGAGATGTGTACACACTTGGAGGTAAGAGCAAGTGTAGTGCCCTTGGGGGCTAGAATGAAGTTACAAGGCAGAACTCAGGACCAGCACGGGAGCAGATGAAGATGGACGGGCCGCAGGGAAGACCCAAGCAGCATGTAACAGGAGCTTAGACACAGGTACAAACAAAATGCAGGGGCGCTCAGAGAAGGGAGCCAAGGACTTGCTGAGTGAGGCTGGAGACGGTTCTGCAATGAGCAGTCTGCTGAAGGACACCTAGGCTGGCTCCAGGAGTGAGACTGCTTCAGGGGGAGGGAGCAGAGTGTGCACAGGCAGTGTGGCACTTTGAAGAGTAACTTTACACTCTCTCTCTCCAGTCCCAGGTGAGATCCCAGATGAACAACACGTGTGCTCTGCTGCATTCTGCAAGATCACAATGAGGTTCAAAGTAGGAAGTCTTAAGCTCCAAGAAAGGTGGAGGGAGCACGCATATAGTCCAGGGTCCTTCAGCCCAGGGAGCAGTTCTCTCAGCTCCTGGTGAGAACAACCTGTATCCAATATCAGAACCCTAGGCAAGTCAGCCGTGAGCACACCAGGGGAACAAGAGAAGCGATCACTTTCTGGAGAGGCTTTCAGGAGCGGTCACGGCCTTGCTAGTATAGAAATACCATGCAAACAAGGACTCTCAGAAATCAGGCCAATTCAATAAGCACAGCTTGGTGTGTGATGTTCCAAAAAGAGTAAGCGCTACAGAGATGTCCCATTTATCCTCTCAACCCTCTCAAGAAGGGAAAGAACCCCTGTTATTTTACAAATGAGCAAATGGCAATCAAATACCTTGCCCAAAGCTCAGGATGGTTGGTAAGTGACAGCTGAGAAGGTCTAAGACTTTCCAGGCCATATTTCCCCTTCAATGCCACACTGTTCCCCTAGATACACACACATACACACACACACACACACACACACACACACACACACTCACACACACACACACTCACACACACACACTCACACACACACACATACACACACACACACACACACACACACACGCACACACGCACGCACGCGCGTCATTGAGTGTAGCTGGAGAGTTTCTCTCCAGCTCCCGCCAAACCCCGCTAGTCCCGGAGCCCACTTATAAAATAAACACACTGACCTTTATATTATTTAAACTGCTCAGCCATTAGCTCAGGCCTACCATTGTCTAGCTCTTACTCTTATACTAAGCCCATTTCTGTTAATCTATATGTCACCATGTGTTCCATGGCTTTACCTGTTGCCTCTACATGATGCTCCCTGGATGGCAGCTGGTGTCTCCCCTCTCTGTCTTCCTGTCCTTTCCTTTCTCCTCTCTGCTAGTCCCACCTATACTTCCTGCCTGGCTACTGGCCAATCAGTGTTTTATTTATCAAACAATCATCCACAGCAATTGAGAAAAAGAACATAGACCTTTGCAAGACAACCATTATCTCACAAATGTATATCCACCATTGCTACAGGGTTTAGCTGATGTTAAAACTTCTTTGCTTTCTCAACATCTCCTCCTTAAGGCCTACAAGACCCCTTCAAATATCTTTTGTGTGCTAATGCCCAATGTCTTAGTTAGGGTTTCTATTGCTACGATAAAAATCCATGACCAAAAGCAACCTGGGGAGGGAGGCTGAGAGAAACCCTTTCCTCCATCATCCAGGAAGTCGGAGCAGAAACTCCAGATGCAAACCCGGAGGCAGGAGCTGATGCGGAGGCCACGGAGGAGTGTTGCTTACCGGCTTGCTCATTGTGGTTTGCTCTGTCTGTTTTCTTACAGTCTCTGTAGTTCATGCCCACCTCACACTCCCACACTTTCTGTAATCCTGATGAAGAGTATTGGAAGGTGCCAGAGAAAGAGCCTGGCAAGAAAGACACCTAGGTCCAAGTTCCCATCCAACCATGTTCCAGGCAAGTGCCAGGAGCTCCCACCTCCTGTGGTCTTGTGTCCGAGACCCTTCCAACTCTAAAGCCTGGATGATGATTTGGGGCTCTTCATTCATACCCTGTTGTAGAGGTAGGGCCCACCTGAGAAAGCAGTCCGGGAAACAAAGACCATGAAAAGATGTTATTCAAGGAGTTAGAAGCTGATGATAGATCCTGTCCACACCAGGGCTTGGACCAAGATCACAATGTAGCTAGTGCAAGTTCCAGTCACCAGAGTCACAGACAGAAGGCTCTCCATTACCATTGCATGCACATCCTTACACCCTCACCACACTCCACCCCTCTGCTACCAACCTATGCCCATTGAGCTTACAGGAAAGATGAAAAATGAAATACCTGTATCAAGATGAGCATGCTCCCAAGAAATTAGAGAAATTACCTTAGGTTGAGGACTAGATATTCAAGTCATTGAAAAAAAAAAGTAGCTTCTAAAGTGAGGCAAGACTGTCTTGTATACGTTGTGATATACAGCATATATCAGGTGAGCAATTGAACTTCTCTGAGTCTTGTTTCCTGACGTGTAAACTGATGACGCTGATAAATGGTGGTCTTATCAAG
Organism: Peromyscus melanophrys; assembly: GCA_902168415.1. Taxonomy (NCBI): domain Eukaryota; kingdom Metazoa; phylum Chordata; class Mammalia; order Rodentia; family Cricetidae; genus Peromyscus; species Peromyscus melanophrys. Next base: position 55,332 of record CABHPR010152808.1, read on the forward strand.
TCACTGTGATCACCAAATTACATACAAAGAACTAAGGCTTGACAAATGAAGTAACAGTTGTTCCAAGGAAGAGTCCATGGACAATGTTGAAGAGGGGAGATACAAGGCTAGGTACCACTGTGTGCATGGAACCATACAGACTTTCAGTGGGCTGTAAGAATGGTCTCAAGGGAGAGGACTCACATTCTAGTTTGCTTTCTATTGCTGTGACAAAACACCATGACCAGCTTAGGGTTATAGTCAACCATGAAAAGAAGTCAGGACAGGAACCTAGAGGCAGGAAGTGAAGCAGAAAACTGTGGAGGGACACTGCTTGCTTGCTTGCTCCTCTTGACTTGCTCAGTTTCTTACTTATACACCCCAGGACCACCTGCCCAGGGAAGTACCACCCACAGTGAGCTGGGCCCTCTCACATCGTCATCAATCAGGAAAATGCCCGACAGGCTTGTCTACAGGCCAATCTGATGAGGGCATTTTCTCAGTTGAGGTTCCATCTTCCCAGAAGAGTAGAGCTTGTATCAAATCAACAACAGCAACAAATAAATACATACATAAATAAATAGAACAATTCATTCTCTTCAAGTGTCAGGAAATATGAAGTAGGCCCAGGATCAAAACCAGCCACTCGGGACACTAGGGGACCAACTAATGCCCATGTAAGCATGAGCCCCTGAGGTGAGAGCAAAGGGCTGAAGAGTCTCCAGCGGAAACAACTCTACACAAAGCAAGCAGAGACAGTCATCAGAGGCACTTTGTAGCTCTCAGACCAGGGCTCACTTCTCAGCCAGGCACCACACATAGTGGATGAGGATTTAAAAGCTGTGGAGTGAACTGGGCGGTGGTGGCGCACGCCTTTAATCCCAGCACTCGGGAGGCAGAAGCAGGCAGATCTCTGTGAGTTCAAGGCCAGCCTGGTCTACAAAGGGAGTTTGAGAACAGCCTGTCTCAAAAACCTGTCTCAAAAAAACCAAAAGAAAAAAAGGAAACAAAAAACAATTAGCATGAAGGAGCTGAGAAGAGATACCTCAGGGAGAAAACTGAGCAAGAGGCTAAGAACCTAATATAGCTGGCTGAACCCCAACAGGGATGTCCCAAGCAGCTGAATTGACCCCGAGAATTAAAGATAACACACAGAGAAGGCAGACCTCAGAGGTGGTCATTCTGTGAGTCACCTGTCCTCCAACCACGGGGAATGTCTGGGAAGGAACTGAGGAAGCTAGGCATGAGTCAGCGGGGTTACCTGGGCCACCCCTGTTGAGTCACCGTCCACCCAGTGGGCCTGCCCTCATGTTAGCCGTGTGTTTATATCTGTGCCCACACATTCAGCAGACACTGCCAGCCGGGGTGACTCAAAGAGCTCTCACGTTTTATTCAGCCATGACACCATAAAGTCTTGTCAGGGATTCCCTATGCTTGCCTGCCTCCAGAGAAAATGTTTTTCCGTGAACGGAAAGCAGGACCTGTCTGCTGGGTTGCGAGGCAAGAAACCACCCACCAGCTAGACAGGAATGTGTTCATCTCTACTCAAAATCCATCCAACTGCCTCTTCTTCTTCCTGCTGCCTCCAGCTTCTGTACCAATTCCTAGAAGGTTGACAGAAAACATAGCTTCGTCGCTAGCCATTTCTGTCTATTAGAAAACTCTTGAGGGTCCCAGAGGTTCCCTGGTTCCCCTCATCCACTCTCCTGCAAATCTGTTTATATTCTTCACCACTGATGTCATTCCTCACATTAAAACCAAATTAACATCCTCAAGTGTTACTCATTGTCTAAAACCTCCTATTTTATGCCAAATACCATCCCTGTAAATGTCTTCAGCACCCCCAAAATGTTGTGTCTCTAATAATGTCCAGTTTGCTGCCACACACAAGATGAGAGGGACAAGTCCTAGGAGATCCAACCTATAAAATGTGACGCTGGTCACAGCTGAGCAGTCCATGGACGAGAGTCAGCCTACCTTGTGTCTGTCTGGATCTCCTTCCTGGGACATTCTGAACAAAGACTCCCTTAGGGATGCCGGTCTTAGCAGAAGCCCGTGCCTTCCACACTTCACACTGAAAGCTGAGGTGGAATGGGAGCCACTTCCCCATGACATAACCAGGAAAGCTCAGAAAACAGGGCCATGCTGAGGGGAGAAAGAAGCTCACCTGAGAAGTAAGGCTGAGAGAAACAACAGTCACCCCCGAACCCCTGAGGCTTAGAACACACACACACACACACACACACACACACACACACACACACACACACACACACGCAGGTGCCCGTGGAGACCAGAGGCATCAGATTCCGGGAACTAGAGTTATAGGAAGTTTTGAGCTACCCAGCATGAGTGCTAGGAACTGAACTCAGGCCCTCTGCATAGGCAGTGCGTGCTCTTCACCATTGAGCCATCCAGCCTCCTTTAGCTGGAATTTAGATGTAGTAACCCATTGCCTCAGGACATGAGTGACTCCCTCCAAATTGTTTCACTGCAGACAAATCAGCTCCAGGCTACCATGGGGGGTGGGAGGAGGCTGAGGAGCTCTAGAAGAATCCATGTGTGAGCTCAATGTCTGTCTCCCTCTGATTCCGGATATGGAATTCTAGAAGGAAAGGCAGGTGGGGTGGGTCAAGGGAGACAAAGAACTGGAAAACTGGCCTCTTCTGAGAGCACTTTTATGATGGTGACCAAAGCACAGTGTGCTTGCTGAGCACCTACTGTGTGCTAGCTGAGCACCTACTGTGTGCTAGCTGAGGAGCCAGCACGTCACAGACTCTGTCTCCTGAGGTCCTTACTAATAGCCTTAAAGGTGGGGACACCACCACCATTCTTCCACAGAGGAAGAAGCCAAGTTTCCAGGTTCCACAGCTAGCAAAAGGCGAAGCCATCAAATGGGGACCTTGGCCTCTGAACCCCCAATTACACTGCTGTCGTGGCCACATTGGCACTGGCCACCCCCTTGCTCCAACCTGAACTCCAGGCCAGCCCCTGGTGGGGTAGGGGAGTAGGAGTCACTGAGATTTGAGACAAGGATGCCACTATCCCAAATTAAAAAGCCTGCGGCTCGGAGCAAGCCGCATCTCTGACCTGCTTTGCTCAGGCAGCCTGTGGTCAGGCACAGGGCCTGGCAGCCTCCACTCACCAGAACTGGAAATCTGGAGCTATAAAGAAGAGCTGGAGGGAAAGGAGGCTGCTGGTCAGGCAGCTCTTCCAAAATCCCTGGCCCAGTACAAAAGGGTTAAGTTGTTCTCCAAACACCAGAAACCAAAAAGACCAGGTCTCTGTGTTCTGCCACTCTTAGGGTCCCAGTGAGGGGAGGAGAAGGAGGCCCCTGCCGTGAGCATCTTGTTTTGATCCCTCTGAAAGTATCCACTGCCCCAGGCTGGACCCTGAGGAGACTAAAGGAAGCCTTCTCACTCTGGTGGGCAGAACTCACAGTCCTGTGCAGAGCCGCACTGCACTCGAGGGTATGACAGCCAAGAAAGCTTTCATAGCTGGGCCTTGCTGCCTGATTCCGTCTGGAATGTACAGCCTTTGTCCCTTTGATCTTTAATATGGCTGCTTGCAGGGGCCCTGGTCCCATATTTTCAGCTCCTTTTGCCATTCTCTACATTGTGTCTCCACCCCAAGTTCCTGGACACAGTTCTGAAACCCTGGTTCAGAACTCCTTCCTCGTCTCTCTCTCCAACCATTCCTGAGGGAGTGTCTTCACTCCAGACCACCGACAGCCCCCCGCCCCCACCCACACACACACCTGCAGGCACCTGACCACCCATGACCATCCTCAGCTCATCCTGGTAAAGGGACACTCGCCCCTCCTCTTCTTAGGTCTTCCAGCCAGTGTTTCCTACACCCCCAAAACAAAGGTTCAGTTGCTTCGAAACCGGCATCTGGTATCTTGGCTGGGACTTCTTCTGTTTGTTTGGTTTTTGCTTTGCATCCAGATGTTGGTGTCATAGAGGCCTGCCTGGAAGTCCTGCAGTCCCAGCTAGAAGTTGTGTTTTCCATTACTGTCTGGAATAAGTCATTCCAACTGGGAGACGGGAGCCATGGCTTGTCCTTTGTGAACTAGACACTTGCCCACTCTGCAGCCGCAGCCTCGAGGTTCAGCCTGTTCAAAGGTGTTTCGCCATGGACACACTGCTGTCTTTTTAAAAGGTTTCTACAGAAAACAAGTAAGAGCAAAAGGTTAGAGTCTGCTCTTGTGGGCTTAATGGTGGCCCCAAAGATACCAGGTCATGAGCTCTAGAATCTAGGAATGTTACCTCATTTGGGAAAAAATCTGGATCTGGAGAAATGGTTCTGTCTGTAAAGTATAAGAACCTAAGTTTGGATCCCCAGCAAGCATGTAAAAAGCCAGGTGCTGTGAGGCTCATCTGTGATCCTAATAACTGTGGAGTCAGAGGCAGGGTGAGTCTGGGTGCTGAGCTGCCGGTGGTCCCGGGGGACTGAAACCTGCTTTGGCTCAGCCACTGTTCCCCCCAGGAGAGATGCAATCACAAGTTAGGTGTCGGGTGGGAAGACAACAGAGGACACTACCACAACCCAGCTGAGCTTAGACCTGAAACCCCACTGGAGAGCTTCCTGCTAAGTGTAGTCATGTGATCAGCCAAAGACCTAAGGGTTGCATCACCTCTGGCCAGTTGTAGAAGACCTAAGGGATGAACCCCCACAAACCTGTGTGTGTCAGCAAGCACACCAACCTGATGTCCTCAAATCTGCCCCAGGGTAAATGTGGTTCTGTGTTCAGAGCTGTGACTGACTGACTGACTTGGCTAACAATAGCCCTCCTGGCCAGACGTAAGAAGTGTGAATGGGTGGAACTCATCCCTCTCTAATAAAGAGCAACAAATTGGGAACCACAGTCTCAAGACTGCTGATTGAAACCTCTGCTTGGGCATGTCAGTGGCAGAACAAGCCACATTCTGCCCATTTCTGCTTCTTGCTGTCTCCTCCACCATGGTAAAGAAAGACAGAGCCAACTGTCCCTAGTTGTCTACTAATGGCAAGCCTTGTGCCAATGACTGTGGACAGTGTGCCCACAGGGTAGACGTACCCTGGTGACAGCCTTCCCCACTGCAGAATGCAATCCAATGAAACACGCCTCAAGCTTAGTGCCTGCCACAATCCAGAATGTGCCAGCCATCCTTCCCTCCCAGGACTGTGCTGTCTAGAAACTCAAGAACTAGGATTTCCACAAGATCCATGCCAAGAGTTTGAAAAACAGATAAAGTCCTTGAAAGAGAAAGAAAAAAACAACAACATAAACACACAAAACATTTTGACATGATTATAACCAGTTTGACCTGAAGATTAGGAAATTGTATCGCTAAGGCCCAAACCTGGTGGTCTTCTCACTGCCTGGACTTAAACCATAAGCAACTGCTGAAGACCAAGAGAAACCAGCTGATGCCACCCCAGCTTCCTGTGCCAGCAGCCCCTTCTACCTCTTACATGTTTCTTCTTTATCCACTTGACCCACGAGGAAAGAAACAGAAAGGGACACACATGGAAACGCGAGAAAACCCAAGCCTATGACTAAAAAGCCGTACGTCTACATATGAGCAAGAAAGTGGAAAAGGGGGGGAAGAAAAACATGTGCCCAGTCACCCCAATGTTTCTAAGTACGCAAGCATGTGGTGTTCTGCGGAGTCAGACTCTGTGAGCGGTTTAAAGGAGAGAGTCCCCTTTAATTTGACAACCCTAGCCGTGGGCAAAGGCTAAAAGCTACAGCTAAGCGGAAATCAAAACAACTATTCCAAAATGATGAAATTTGGGGATTGAATCTAATTGTTTAATGCTACTAAAAACACATCAATTTTGGCTAATTCCATGGGAAGAGGCCCAAGAGCCTTCCTGTCCGGGCACTGCGGTTACCTGGGTGGTACGCTTTCAGAACCGCTGGTCTCTGCTCGCCTCCTCCTCCTCCGGCCTCAGCTCATCACTAACACTCAAAGAGCTTCCGCTGGACCGCCACCGCCGTATGTGCCACAGGAAGGGCTGCCATTGTTCAGAACGGGAAAGTGCATCCCAGTGAGAAACAATAACAGGGAAGGAGAAAAGAAAGAAGAGGGAGTGGCAGGGATAAAAGCAGAGCAGGAACATGTAATTTGAAGAGGAAAGGGAGAGCAGGCCACTTCAGAGGTCTAGTTGAACCCAATGAACTGAAGACAAGGCCAGTAAAACGTCCCCATTACCCTCAGCCTTAACCAGGTTATTTATGTCCTTAAGAACCCCACAGCCCAAGAATTTGCACATTTTCAAGCATCCCCTCGTTCATCCAGAGGTTACTTATGGGCTGTGCAGGGCTCTAGGCTTAGTGCTAGGATGCCTTAGAGGTTATAACAGCCTGCCATTAGAATCTTCCACAAGTGGGACACAAAGATGAGAAGGAGGTGATGCTAGTGTGAGTGTTGAGGTGACCTCTCAGCTGTAGGGCGCATGTGTACCAGACTGAGGCCTGGGTTCAATCCTCAACACAGAAAGGTACCAACCTTCCTTCCTTACATGAAAATAACAGGGCTCGACAGGGTGTGTGTTTAAAGGCAGAGTTTTCATTTTAAAATATTTTTGATTGATAGATTGATTGATTGATTG
>CABHPR010152809.1:0-64947 GCA_902168415.1 Peromyscus melanophrys
GGGGGGGGGGGTGTATGCGCAAAGAAGCCAGAAGAGGAGGACCATTAGGTGTATCCTACTCTACTGGAGAGCTAGTCAGCCAGCAAGGCCCAACTCCTTCTGCCTTTCCCCCACCACCTGCAACTAGATGTTAGTGTTACAGCATATATGACTGTGACTGGTATTTTACCTGGGGGCTGGGGTTTCTAGCTAGGGTCTTCATGTTTGGGTGGAACCTACTGAAACATTTTCTTAACCCCCGGCATAGATTATTTTTAAGATCTTTGATAAATTTGTACTTCCTGAGTGAGAGCACTGATTGATTTGTCTTTAGCTCCTGTCACCTCAGAGAAGCCTTCAGAATTTTGTTGCCCTTTACCCGCAACAAAATTCTGATTTTTTTTTCCACTCACATTCTTGTTTTACTTATAGATTGTTGATTACAGGTTCCATAAAGTATGACCTGTACAGCTACAAGTGAACACAGAAAAGGAGCTGGTGGGCAAAGACTTAACTTGTGAGGGAGTCTTGTGTTTTACACAGGAAAAAATTAGAAAGGTAATAGACAAACATATGCATACTTACTGTGACATTCATTTCGTCCTTGTCAGGAACTTACCTTTCATCACAGGCACATATAACTCTACTGTGCACGGTATTAAAATTAACTTGTACCTCTAACACTAGTCCCAAAGGATAACACAAACACTTCTGTGTTGTATACATTTATCTTTGGATACTAAAGCCTCAGCCAGTGAAACTATTTTAAACCTGCTGGAGCAAGTTAATATATTTTCTCAAATATAAATTTAGCCAATTACACAATTTTCAGAGTATATATTCATTCAGCAACATTTACATATCAGGTATGTGTTGAAAGCTAATAGCTGTACTTGATGGTTCTCTCCTGGCTCCCCCCCACAGGATTTCTCTGTGTAGCTTTGGAGCCTGTCCTGGAACTCACTCTGTAGCCCAGGCTGGACTCGAACTCACAGAGATCCACCTCCCTCTGCCTCTTGAGTGCTAGGATTAAAGGCGTGTGCCACCACCGCCTGGCTTGATGTTTTAATGTTAAGGTATATTATAAAAAGACAAATGGTGCCTTTGTCTTTGTGGTACTTTTTAAAAAGTTTCTTTGTGTGTGTGTATGAGAGAGAGAGAGAGATCGGGGTGTGTGTCACAGTTGTCACAGGGCAGGTGTGGAGGTCAGAGGACAACATTTGGGACAGTTCTGTTGAAGAAGGGTCTTTGTTGTTTCTGCAGCCAGCAGATGTTTAGTCTAGCCGGCTCATGAGCATCCTAGAGATTCTCCTCCAACCTCCCATGATGCTGTAGGAATGCTGCTGGCATTCAGATGCACACCGTCCCATCACATGGGGCTCTTCATGTGTGTTCCACAGATAAAATTTGGCCCCTCTCATTCACCTCTGCTTTTCTTTTCTCTGGTTTTGAACACCATAGGCATCTTAGGGTCTCGGGGTATTTGTCTTTTCTTTTCGTCATCTTTAAAGTTGTCTTCCTCACCTTTGGATCCAAGTCAGAGAAGCCTTCAGGGACCAGCTAATCAAAAGTGAGTCCACCTTTCTCATCCTGTTGCCCTAATTTGTGGCATTGTTGCCATCTGAAATGGCACTCTAGTCATTTAAATCACAACACTAGAAAATGAGGCCCTAAATTATTAATGATCGATTGTTGTATCTCTGGTGCATGGAAGACTGTGTATTACAGTAGTCTTCACTTACTAGAGCACTGTTCTAAGACTTCTGTTGAGAGGACTCCAGAATTCCCATGTGAAACTGGCTATCTGGGCCAAGCCAGAAATGGGTGGGAGTGGGGAGGCTAGATAGCTTTTCAACAACTCTTCTTTTGATTTTTCTGAGCCAAAAATTGGTAGTTTTCCTAGATAACTTTTATTTCTTAAGGCTTAGATTTTGTGTGTCATTTTACCACTAGTTTTATCTGGTTTTGTTTAGTTTTTTGAGACAGGGTTTCTCTGTGTAACCCTGGACCAGACTGGCCTCAAATCAGAACTCTTGCTTCTGCCTCCCAAGTGCTGGGATTAAAGATGTGGAACACCATCCTGGCTCACTAATTTTATCTTAGTTTTTAAAATTAGACCATCTGTGTTCTTGGGGAGGGTATTTTGTTTTTCTGTGTATGGTTTTTTGTTTGTTTGTTTGTTTTGGTGTTGAGGATTGCACCTGGGGCCTTGATAAGTAAATGCTTGACCACTAAGCTACAGCTGGCTTGATTCCCACAACCCAAAGAACTAGCTCTTGAACTTACTGGCTTTGTTTTCTAAATTATTTATTTCTACCTTTTCTTCTTTCATTGTTTGGATAGCTCTTTGTTCTGAGACAGGCTTTTCATGTAGCCCATGTGGGCCTATAACTTACTGTGTAGCCAAAGGATAATATCAAACTCCTGACCCTCTTCCTCCATGTCCCAAACGCTAGGACTAACAGGGTATGTAACCACAGCTATGTTGGACCCATTTTTTTAAACTTCTTGCTTTGTCTAGTAATAGAAATACTTGACTTGGAGTGTAAATATGATTTATATTCATTGTGTTTTGATAGAGAGTATTTTCTGTTAAATAGTTTTGCAATATTGGTTTTGAATTTGCATGTGTGTGTCTTGTCACAGATTTTTTAAAAAAATTTTAATTGATTCTCTTACATTTATGGGGTTATAATCTTAAACAGTTTTCATGCCATTTCCAGAAGCAGAACAGGTTTTGTTGTCCCCTTACTATGTTCTGAGGGTTTTTTTTTCTTCTCCTATGTTGTCTGTTGCATACATTTCCCCTTTTTTTTGGTCAGGGCGGCTGCTGATGTCTCACTTTCCCTGTCTTGCTGGACGAGTTCTTTTGCTACAGTCACCTCTTGCAGTCCTCCCTTCTTTGACACTAAATGTGTGTATCACTTATAGGCCATTTTTAATATTATTCTATGTTCCTATGTGTGTGCCTGAGTGTATGTATGTGCATGCAGTCAGAAGAAGTGTCAGATCCCCTGGAGCTAGAATCACAGACCTGATGTAGGTACTGGGAACTGGACCTAGGTACTGGAAAAGCATTAAGTACTTTTAACCACTGAGCCATCTGTACAGCCCCCAGTATACTTGTTTGTTTTTTGAGACAGGGCTTCTCTGTGTGTAGACTTGACTAACCTGGAACTTGCTCTGTAAACCAGGCTGGCTTCAAACTCAGAGATCCACTTCCCTCTGCTCCCAGAATGCTGGGATCAAAGCCATGCGCCACCACTGCCTGGTGATTTAATCTCATCTCTAATCTCTTATTGGCCTATTCTTGGCCTGTATTTGCTCTAATAGATTTAATAGTAAGATTTTGTTAGCAAAGAATCTAGGAGCCCTTGATTTAAAAAATATAACAAAAATCTTTTTAGGGGTTGGAATTTGGTTCAGTTACTTGACTACTAGCATGTATGAGTCCCTGGATTTGATTCCCAGCTCCACTTAAAGCCAGGCATGCTGGCACAGGCATTTAACCCCAATGCTTACAAGGTTGAAGCAGGAGAATCCAAGTCTTTCACTTGGTTGAATTTGAGGCTACATGGAACTCTGCCTTACCCTTCCCTCAAGTCTATTTTCATTAAGATATAGTTAGCATAAAAAGTATTTAATATGTGGAAGTGGTCCCAGTTTTCATTCAACATAATTGTTTTGGGATTAAGTAACTAATAAATTGTTTTTCATATTGATTGCACCGTGCCATTTCTTTTCATCAACAGTGTATGAAAATTCTAGTTTTTCCATATCCTTACCAAAACTTGAGTGCATTATTTTGTATTTTTAGTTCTCTTGAAGGTGTGGAATAAGTATTTTGTGGTTACAGTGAAAAATAATTCTAAATATGTCCATAGACTTATTTGCCACTTGTGTCTTATGCCTATTTTTAAAAGTACTGGTTTTCCCCAATTAAATTCTGAGAACTCTGTATGTTCTGAGTAAGAGGCCTTTATTAGGTTAGTTTGGAAATGTTTTTTTCCTCCAAACTATAGCTTGTCTTCTTGTTCTCAGGTTGTCTTTCCTCCTTCATTCATAACCAAGCATAAACACACAACACACACACACACACACACACACACACACATTTATTTAGGCTATCCTAATGTTTTGTAGTTTTCAGTTAACAGGTCTTAAACCTCCCTAAGTGTTTTCTAAGTTTTCCCCTGGCACTTACCAGGTTTTCTACATATATTGCCCTATGATCAACAGATAAGACAATTTTACTTCATTCTTTTCAATCTGATTTCCTTTTGTTTAACTTCTACTGGCTAGAATTTTATTACAGATGTGAGGAAAGTGGATATCCTTTCTTTGTTTCTGATCTTTGAGGAGATAGGGGTAAGCAATTCAGTCTTGTAATTGTTCCTTTCCACTTAATTTACTGAGCTTTTATCATAAATGAATTTTGGCTTTTTCTGCATCAATGGAGATACATGATATTTCTATTTTCCTATGCTGCTGTGGTAAATTACATTGCTTGCGCTTTGGCTGTTGAGCATGCTGGGAATCAAATCCACGTACTTGAACTGCATCCCCACTCCAGTGGAGGTTGGTTGGTTGGTTGGTTGGTTGTGGTACTTGAGCTCTTTACGTAGGGCTTCACATAAGCTAGACAAGTGCTCTGCCACTGAGCATATCTCCAGCCCCTGAAGTGGTTCTTTGAATATTGTATTTTAGCTTTAGTAAGTCTTTGTATGGGAATTTTCATTAATTTTCATAGTTTTTCTAGTTTTCTCTTTAGGAAATACTATGTACAGAAATGACTACTTATTATTTAAAGACTCAATTGATAATCTGTCTTTTTGGTTTGGTTTTGGGACTTGATAGGCTGATCTTGATTGGCTTGTCCTACATTAGCCTTCAGTGCTGAGATACAGATGTGGGCCACTGCACCCAATTACTTTCTGTGTTTGATGTTTTTTATATATTTCATGTCTCTGTGCTATATTGTGTTGGTCATTACTTTGTTCTAACAACATAGCCATGATTCTGTGGCCCATTATAATGCTCAAAAATGAAACTAAATCTTGATGGCACCCATTTTGAGTTGCTTGGGTTCTAGCTGCATATCTGTTCCTTTAGAAATTATATTATAAAGCCAGGCATGGTAGCCCATGCTTTAATCCTAGGCAGAGGCAGTAGGATCTCTGATTTTAGTTCTAGCCTGGTCTACATAGGGAGTTTCAGAACAACCAGGACTGTATAGAGAGACCCTGTCTTAAAACAACAAAGAAGTATATTTGTAGCATTGTATGCAAGTAGATTATAGTTTGCCTTTATCTTTGATTGTTATTATTATATTATAACATATTATAACAACCTTCCTCCCACTCCCAGCATACTAAGTAACAAAATAAAACAAAATCAAGAGTGACTTGTGGCTTCTGAAAACAAAAAATTTCTTTATTCCAATGTACTGAATGATGGATCCTTTGTCTCCTTTTTTTAAATTAAGAAAGTACATTCACTGTATATTTTCTACAGTTTATTTGGAAGGAACTATTGAAGGGTGTATTTAGAAAGACATCTTACATAGAATGTTAACTATGCAAAAAGCCATTTTAACATGGAAGCTTTACTTTATTTTATGTAAAACCAATAATTTGTGACTTTCAGGAAACAATTGCTTATTTTGGATTTAGAATTTCTCTATAATTTATAGGAGTATTTTTGTTTTGCCCTTTTAAAGTTTGGATTTTGTATGTATTTGAAGTGTACATTGTGCTGCTTTGGTAAACACCAGATGACTACTGAAGTTTTAAGTAAATCACTGTATCCCTTGCTTCCCATTGTTACTTGGACATGTGTTAAAGGCACCCAACAACCCACTCTTTGATTTTTATGTAACTGAGGATGACCATGAACTCCTGATACCCCTTCTGCTTCCCAAATGCTGGGATTATGGCTTTTACTAAGTTTGCAGTATACAATACTTTAATTGTAGTCCTCATGCTGTGCAGTTGCAAGGCTCTTCTTTTGATCTAATTCCCTCTCTCTACCTCCTAGCACTTACTCACTCTGTTTCTGTGTGTTGGTTGGTTGAGTTTTACACATAAATGAAGTTCTTTAGTATTACTGGTGTTGCTCTTTCTGTTTTTGACTTACTTCATTTAGCAAAATGTCCAACAGTGCTTCAACCTGCATGACTTGGAAACCTGATTAAGGTGGGGAGGGAATGAAGAATTGATAGACAATTTAATGGAGTGGCACCAGCTGGAGCCTCAGCACTTTTATGCATGGGGTAGGGATGGAAGATAGCTAATCTCATAGGAGGTCTCTCTAGGCAAGTGGTGTCTTACTGTAAACATCTGGAACGAGGAAGCTTCACTTGGTAGTTTATGTATGTACACACTGTCAACATTGGAACTCCACTCAGGCTGGCTTAGAACACCTGAGCGAGCCTCTTTTTCTACTCTGAGATGCAGGGATTACAAGCATGCTCCAGCCGTGCCTGACTTTCTGAATTGAACATTTTAGTACTCACTGGTTTTATTGCTTGGTGAATTCTGTTCATAGACTTAATATTTGGGTTTCTTATGTTGAGTTCTGTTTAATATATTTAAGTATTTGTATCCTCCAATTTCATTTTTCGACTTATTTTCTTATGCTGGACAAAAATACTGGTAAACACCCTCCTTAAATGTCCCTATATTCTACGTACAGTTAAAAATGTTCTCAAAAGAGAAAAAATATAATTAGGCAGTGGGATGCATTCTTCAGTAGTACGTAATTTTGAATGATCAATTAGTATTGGAAGTAATAGGAGTTTTGATGAACTTCCTTACAGAGATGAGAAATGAATACCCCACAGTAGGAAGAATAGAACTTAATTTGGGGTGAGAGAAAAGATAAAGTGGTTAAGGCTGTTTACACATTAGAATCACTTGAGAAACTTTAGAACTGCACATTGCTGCTTAGCTTCTCACTCCTGTATTAGAATAATTTTAGTGTCCAGTTAACACTAATGTATAGCAAGAGTTGAGAATCAGTGTAAATGTGCCTATTCATAATGAGTCTTAATATATTTGTTCCTCCTTGTCACTGTATGTAATTCTTGCTGTATCATGAAACTGAAAATTTGCTGGTGGGTTAGATTGTGGAAGTACATACATATCTCCCCACTCCAGCTCCAGTACCTTTTGATGCAGGGTCTCAATGTGTCACTGTGGGTGGCCTGGAACTCTTATGTCGACCAGGCTGGCCATGAATCAACCTGTTTCTTCCTCATAATGCTAGAATTAAAGGTTTGGGTCACCTTGCCTGGATACATACCTCCTTTTAAAAATCCTCATTATTATTAACACTGTTGAGATTAATTAATTGAACATATTTGTGTTGGTAGGTAGGTAGGTAGATAGCAAGACAGACAGGCAGCACTCAAGTTGTACATGTAGTCCTTTTGATGACAGGTGAGTCAAACTATCAAAGGACAAGTAGATATGGTTAATTTAATGTATATCTGGAGGGCTGGGATTGTAGGTAGTTCTGATGGTAGAACATTGGCCTAGCATATTGGATAAGGTACTGGGTCAGATTCTCAGAACTATAGAACAGGCAAACAAAAAACCTTGTATGACACGTGGCTAATACCTTATAAGTTTTTAAAATGTGTGTAGAAAATTTTACTGTCCTTAGCTCTTATTTTATAGTTTTTAAGCTATTAATACTTTCTGTTGTGAACCATTGTGAACTATTATTAGCCAACCCCTGCCCTGCTTTCGCCTTAACCAACCTCTCTAGGACACACACATGAACATTATCTCTTTAAATTGAAAGGAAGTTGTATGAGAAATAATTTGTCTATTTCTCTTTTTTTTTTTTTAGAGATTTATTTATTTATGTATACAGCATGTATGACTGCAGGCCAGAAGAGAGCACCAGATCTCGTTACAGATGGTTGTGAGCCACCATGTCATTGCTGGGAATTGAACTCAGGGCCTCTGGAAGAGCAGTCAGTGCTCTTAACCTCTGAGCCATCTCTCCAGCTCCTATTTCTCCTTTCTTTTATCATGAATTCTGTCTAGTACTCTGATATGCCAGTCATTTCAAAACTTAAGTTAAATTCTTGTGTCTTTATTGAGTAGACAGTCTGCTAGGTTCATCATATCTGAAGTATTCATCTTAGGATTATAACCCTTATCCTCTAGGATACCATTTAACAGTTAGAAGCAGTTGTAAATAATGTATTTGTCAAGTGGTTAATATAGTTTTATTTTAGTTAACATTGGCCTGTATTAATGAGATCATGAAAATATTGGCATATGTATTGAAGATAAATATCTCCTTCAATACCTGTCTTTTTAAAAAGATCCTGAGATGTAAAAAGATGTAAACTTTTTAGTCTGCTAATATTAAAAATTTCCTCTTATTTTTCTTTCTTGCATGTATCACAAAGAATACTTTTAAGGGGTGTGGCAGGAGGTTTTGGACTCGATGAGTTTCCACCGAAATGTCGGAGAAGTCAGGCCAGAGCACAAAAGCAAAGGATGGGAAAAAGTATGCAACACTCAGTTTGTTTAATACTTACAAAGGAAAGTCCTTGGAAACTCAGAAGACTACAGGTGAGTAGATCCAGTAGCATTTATGTTCATAGATTTGTTAATGTAGATGGCACTGTATCTGCTGCTTTTGATTAGAGGTTAGGGCAAGCCCATTTATATTGCCTTTATATGTATTCATATACTTTGCAAGGAATATGAATTAAATATTTTACCATTGAAAATTTGCACTTTCATAGAACCTTTGGGAGATTTGTTTCTATTTTTTAGTTATATGTAGGTGTGTGTGTCTTCATCTGGGTATGTGGACGTGAGTGCAGGTGACTGCAGAGGTCAGAGATAATGATATATCTGCTGGAGCTGGTTACATATGGTTGTTAGCTGCCAAACATGGGTGCTTAGAATTGAACAGCTGGTGTTCTTATCCCCTGAGCCATCTCTCCAGCCCCTTAAAACCATTTATACATACTTTAGTCTCCCTTCTGGCTAGAGAAAAGAAACCATATTGAAAGATACAGAGCCATGTATACTCTGTTTAGCTACAGGGAAGAAAAGTCCTGATGAAACTACAGTGAAAAGTGGAAGGAACATTTGCACAGTATTATGAATATAATTTATTCTGTAATAGTCTTTTGTTTGTGGGTTTTGTTTGTTTGGGATTGGGGGTGTTGAGACAAGGTCTTATTGCTGTGTAACTCTATCTGGCTTAGAACAGGCCAGCCTCCAACCCAGAACGATTTCCCTGCCTCTACTTCCCAGATTGTAGATTTAAAGATGTGTGCTACCTCTTTGAGCTTTCTTGACAACATATAGAATAAGTTGCCTGGAAACATTTTCAAACTAGCATTGTCACACACAACAACCCCTGCCAGGCCCATAGTATATAGTGCTGCAGTTTTAGAAATGGGGGTGGTTTGGGCGACTTGGTGATGTTTTTTGTTTTTTGAGACAGGTCTTGCTTGGTTCCCAAGATAGCTTATCTGTTGAGTGGCTAATTTATTTTTTACCTTCAATTTACATTACAGGTGTATAAACTGAGTTTATGGAGCTTAACTTTAAGATTAAGGACTACTCAGAGATTCCATTGATTCCTGTGTCTCTGTATTTGAAGAATAAAATGGATAGATACTACAGTAGATGTTCTAAGAAAATTGATGTTACTGATCTTTTAGTTGCAGCTCGACATGGATTACAAAGTCTTGGAAAAGTTGGTATTTCCCGGCGGATGCCTCCACCTGCTAACCTCCCAAGTCTCAAAGCAGAGAACAAAGGCAACGATCCTAATGTGAATATTGTGCCGAAGGACGGCACAGGATGGGCATCAAAACAAGAGCAGCATGAAGAAGAAAAGTGAGTCAAAAATCTGTTAGAAAAGAACACTTATTTCTTTATAGGAAACGTCCGTGTCAGTAACTGCTGTGTGCTGACAGTTCTGTGTATAGTACATATAAAAACACTGTATGACAAAATTAACATTCAGAGATCTTTCATCAGATGAAAAAAAACAAGTCAGCTTGCTCTTTCATGCTCGTCTGATGCCTCCTATCTAAGAATGATAAAATCTTGGGACTTCTTAACACTGCTTAGCAACAACATGAAAAATGAACATAAAACATCCTAGGAACAAATTTATGAGTCCTGCCACAAGTCCTGCCACATCTACTGCAAACTTTTATCATAAAGTGGGACCCAGCACTCTGCTTTAGTAAGTCCTGGATGAATTCTGAGAGTTAAAAAGATAAGGCTAGGTGGTAGTGGTGCACGCCTTTGATCCCAGCACTCTGGGAAGCAGAGACATGCAGGTCTTTGAGTTCCAGGCCAGTATGGTTTACAGAGTGAGTTCCATGACAGCCAGAGCTACAAAGAGAAACACTGTCAGAAAAAAGATACACATACACACACACACACACACACACACACACACACACACACACACACACACACACACACTCTAAAAGTAAATATATAGTAGACATACAACTATAATGAATGCATTACAGTCTTTAGATTCTTGGAGTCTAGTGGCATTGTCAACAGAACAGATGACATAGTAGCTAATCAGCAAGTTTACTTACATTACATAGTCTGCACCACACTCCCTCCTCTCCCACCCTCTTCAAATCAGGCATTCTCTTTCTAATAGTAAAAATTGATTCTGAAAGAAATGAAGAAAAGAACAATAAAAAAATTGGTTCTGTTGCCTAAATTGCAAGATGCTAAAGCATTCTGTCTCTAGCATTAAAACTGCTTGGTGTATCATAGATGCTCAAGCATTATCTATTAAGTGAAAAACAAGAATTAGTACTGTCTGCCTTAATCATTCATTCAGTAAATATTTTGTCACTTTTGTGCCAGATTATTAGCTGAGCTAAATAGTAATTTTTAAAACTTGAATAAGTTATTGAGGAGTTGATAGGATTTACATTGCTTTATTTGCATAGATCTTATCAAATTTCCATATTTCTGCTTAATTTATGTAGTATATTTGGCCACCTTTGTAGAAACTTAGTTGGTTGTGGAATTATTTTATATTAACAAGTAAGCTAGGACTGGGTGTACCAAAAATAATACTGGCATCTTTAGTCTCTTGGGTTACCTTTTCATTTTTAAATATTGCCGTATTACAAGGATTGAATAAAATTATAGACTTTTTAATCGTGTTTTATTCATGAAAATGGATTAGACAGATTGCTATTATGGTTGAATTGTAATGCAGTGACGGATCTATCAACTGTCAATAGAGTTTCCCTAGCCTTCACTCCTAATTATTCCAACCTAAACTGTATGTCTACATATACTTACATTTCTGTTGTAACATGTATTTCTTTGAAACATTGTATTAGTGGCTAATTTTCGGTTATGAGTATTTCTGTAACAAAACGGAAAGTAAGCAGAGCTGTCATCTCTGAGTTATTCAAAAGTAGAGATGAGTGGAAGAAAACAGCCCTAACTTTAAAGGTAATGACACAAGGGCAAACCATTTTTGAGAGATGCTGCTGTAATCTGTAAGTGTTAAACTTGTAGCCAAAGTTAGCACACTTAATTTACATGCTTTAAAACATTTAACATGTAATGTCTGAAATAATGGATTAATATTTTTTTAAAGAGCACCAGAAGTGTCACCAGCACAACCAAAACCTGGGGTTGCAGCTCCCCCAGAAGTAGCACCTGCTCCCAAATCATGGGCCAGTAACAAGCAAGGTGGGCAAGGAGATGGTAAGTGGACATTAGCTGGGGTATTTGGTTAGGTTTGATGGTTACTGAACAGCCATGTAGGAAATCATCAATGTAGAAAGCATTGCCAAAGGGATATATTCATAGCCTTATAAACTCAAATAGAGTTTAATTAAATTTCTTTGTCAAAAGTCGTATATGATCTAAGGAGAGCTGTAAGTTATCCTCTACCTTTTAAAAAATCTAAGTATCAAGACATGGCTCAAAAGACATGGGTTTTACCCCCAACACTGATCAATACAAATATGTTGTATATAGACATTGTATTCCCTAAATGTCCCACACTCTTTTCAGGACTTCTGAGTGTTGAAAAAATAGAGTGTTCATAAAGCACAGTAGTAGCTATCATACTCCTTATAAAAGTGAACAAGTATGTAAGCGAATAGTGAGATGCCCTTAGGTATTTAGTGATAAATTAAAGTAGTAAATGAAATGAAAGCATCTTAGCCTTGCTTGGGACTTGGTGATCTTTAGCCCAAAAGTCTTTCAATAATACAGTTTAAACTAGTTATTAAAAGCTTTTAGCAAAGAAGTTGGACCTGCGTAGGAGGAGTCGTAACAAAGAAACAAAGTAACATTTCACTTGCCTATTCAACCTGCCTTAGTCCTCTGTATATATCTGGCCCCTTCCTCTCCAGAGTGTTGTCTTCTCGTGGCTGTTCATTAACTTTTCAAAGGCTATGGTGCCTTTGTTTAATAGTTTTATTAATATAAGCAATCATTGGAATAATTAATCAGAAAGAAACAAGAGCTATCGTGGGAGGGTTGCTTGAATTATCTTCATTATAAAAGTTACCTTAATTTTTTATTTAAAAAAAAAAATGTAGGAATCCAAGTGAACAGTCAATTTCAGCAGGAATTTCCCAGTCTGCAAGCAGCTGGAGATCAGGAAAAGAAAGAAAAAGAAGCAAATGATGAAAGCTATGGACCCGGACCCAGTTTACGGCCACCAAGTGAGAATGCTTTCTACCTGTTTTATCTTGGGATATCACCTCATGTATGCTGGTGTGTGTGTGTGTGTGTGTGTGTGTGTGTGTATCATTTTCCTACTTTCTAGAGACTGATGCTATATTTACTTAAAACACTGGGGTTTGGGACCAACAGTAGTACCACTGTAATTTTAGAGATTGTTGGAAATGTATTATACTTAACTTACTAAATCAAAATTTCTAAGATGTCCAGGTGTCTTGTATGTAAATAATATCTTACCCTTTTGCCCTTGTCTTTGCCATTTGCCCTTTCCTTTTCCTTTCCTCTTGGAATGCATGCATCTACCTCAGCCTTCCAAGGTCTGCGTTTATAGGCATATGCTACTGTGCCTAGCCATATATTTGATTGTTTTACAGTAACAAATTTTTAAGCACGTTTCTCTCTTGTATAAGATCTATTCATTTCTTTACTCTGTTTGTATTCCAAAGTTTCTTGCTTTCTGAACTCAAACTGAGGAAATAAATTATTTTGGATAGTGAAGGATAATTTATGTGCATTATAAAGCAGAAACTAAAACTAGAAGTATGAAGTGTTTGAGAGACGTGTAAATGTCATCACTCAAGATTTCAACAGACACTCTATTCATGAGGTTCCTCTGACAAGTTTTATAGGTCCATATTTTTAATGTTATGTTGTATTTCACATTTTAGGCCTAGTTCTTGTCAAACTTGAATATATCATCTACTTTTATTTTTAACCTTCATAGTGTAATCACGTAATTCATACTAGAACTTGTGTCGGCTCCATTATTTCTGCAGTTGATTAAGTTTTGACCTAAAAGTTACTCATTGCCTCCTAATACATAGGAAAGTGTGAGTGAAGAAACTGAACCCAACAATGTTTCTGAAGGCTAGGAATCCAAAAGAGGCCTGGTTAGAAGTTATGACTAAGGGATTCTCTCACAGCCTCTTTGCTGGTATGCTCATGACATGTCTTCCCCAAAATAAGTGATAGAGAGACTGATGTAAAAGATTGGACTTTTTTCTAGAATGGGAACTGTTTATCTGTCTCTTTTAGTAATCTGTTCACAGTTCCCTTAAAAGCACACAGTGGTTTTACTTGATTAAGGATTTGAACAAGATAATTTCACTGAATCTCTCACCTGGGCCCATGTAACTAGTAATAGTTGACGGAAAGTAAATGGATGTGAGCATCTCCATCAACTCTTCTGGGCTGCACCTCACCTTATTTCCCTCTAGAATTCTCATGTATATTGAAACATGACTATCTGACAGTAGAGCAAATGAGAGTAGTGATTTTTTTTTTTAACCTCTACAAAAATACTGATAAAGCTCATAGAGGTTCTGATAGCCCTCCTCTGATGGCTTGTCGTGGCAGCCTGAGTTACAACTTTTGTGCTTTGAAAGCCACAACTCTAGACTGCCTGAATTCATTAAAGAGACTTAGCGGACCCACACTGAGTTTCTCCCCTACCTCTTTACGCATTTATTTGATGACATTTTCTTGAAATAGGCGTAGGTTGGTTGGTGTCAGTGTTATGTTACAAAATATTTTTTTCTCTCTGTACCAGATGTTGCTTGTTGGAGAGATGGTGGTAAGTCTGCTGGCTCACCTTCCTCTGATCAGGATGAAAAGCAACTTGGCCAGGATGAAAGCACGGCTATAACATCAGAACAAAATGATATTCTGAAAGTAGTGGAAAAGAGGATAGCTTGTGGTCCTCCACAGACCAAGCTGAATGGACAACAGGCTGCCCTTGCTTCTCAGTATAGAGCTATGATGCCTTCATATGTGAGTATTGCTAAACATGCAAGCAGTTAAAAGGATTTTCTACTGTGGGATTCAAGAAGAAAATTGGACTAGGGGAAATTGTGCTTCTTTGGTCTCATTAACATCAAATTAAAAATTAGTTATGAATATAGTAAAGTAAGCAAATCACATGTATTGGCAGCACAGGTAGCTTTATCATTAACAAATCACAGAACATTACACTCAGCATTGGATTTATGGGTCAATGAAGAAGCATATATCGCCAGATATGGTGGCCTACACCTTTAATTCCCTGCACTTAGGAGGCAAAAGCAGGTAGAACACTATGAATTTGAAGTCATCATGGTCTACATGAGTTCCATGACAGCCAGGGCTACTTAGTGAGACCTTACGTCAAAAACAAACATACAGAAGAAGCAGGTATATTAATTGCCATATCACAGCTTTTATTTGTTATGGAAATAGAATTTTACTGTAATACTTTGTATCACTCTGTACTTTGGTTTATGGATTTAAAACTTTTTGGAGAAGAGGCTCATGGGATTTGCCAAATTGCCCAAGCAATAGTTCATGGCTAGGGGAAAAAAGTTAAAAACTGTTTAAGTTCTAATTAAGTTTCTAAATCTGTAGTGTGGTCTTGTTTTTGAGACAAGATTTGTATCAAGTTCAAGTAGGCTTCAAAAGGAGTCCGATCTCAGGCTGAGGTTATAGGCATGCTGTTACGCCTACCTAAATTAATTTTTACAAAAAAAAAAAACAAAAAAAAAACCTGATAAATGCCCATTCTCCATGATTTCAGGCTACTAAAGCAATCCTAGATATTATATTTCATTTGTTTATTTTTTTGTTTTTTTTTTTTTTTTTTTTTTTGTATTTTGAAAGGCGACAACCAAGTAAAGTACATTAACAGCTAAAATTAAAAAATGAATTCTTAAATATTAGGTCACTGTTAGGATCCAGGCAATGATTGATTCTTTGGAATCAGTTCCTATTTATAGATCTTGTTACCTGTGGGTACATCTGTCTTTTATACTTTTCCTTTCATTGTTTTATGTTTTGAATTGTTTAAGTTGTTTTAAGTTGTGTGTGCTCTTCCTTCTTCTTGTCATGTTTTACCATTCTAGAAAAGCAGAGGGAAATGACTTGTTAAATATTTTCTAAAGGTGGAGGGTTACAGTTAATTGTGCATGAGACCCTGGCCTTGTTTCCCCAGTGCTGAAAGATAACATCCTAAGAAGGATGAGTCTGATTAAAAAAAAAAAAAAAAAAACTTTACAAACTGACCTGATCTTTAAAAGTGATTATACTCTTGCCTCCTCATTTTTAGATTTTGCTTATAGAATTTTGAGCTTCCAGGTTTGAATGTTGGAATGTCAAAGCAAAGGAAAGAGAAGGAGGTTTCAATACCAGTTGCCTCTGATTCTGGTTGAAAAAGTGTTTCACTAGTTATCAAAAGCAAACACCTTTTAACACAAGTATATATTGAGAATTTAGGAATTGTTTCTGTTATTAATGTATGACAAACTCCAAATTTTAAGCTGTAAGCCTAATAAAATTAATCATGTCTGAAGTATCAAAAGGAGGATCTAATAAACTAAAGGTAATTTTGCCTATTTTTACTCCTTTCAATATAGATGTGTGATGCAGACAGGTGCACCCCCCTTCCCCACCCCATTTTCCTCCAAAGTTCATAATTGAACTTCATCTGTTGTTTAATTTGACCTCATTTCAGCCCTACTTAGTAGGAATGCCTTCTTTATAAAAGCTTGGTCATACAAACAACCCTTTTTTCCTTATGGAAAAAGATTTTTGTTTTGTGTCAAGACTTTTTTTAGCAGAAGCTAATCTGGTTCAGAATACACATAGAGTATTTAAGATACACCATTGATATTATTTACATGATTGCCTCGTGTGTTGGTAAAAGAGTAAGTACTTCTTGAGACTTTCCCCTTCCAGATCATAGGATGAATCCTTTAGTTGTTAGTGTTTTCAAAACGTGCCCCGCAGCCCCTTTTTTAAGCTTTCCTTTTCAAAGCTGAGATCCCACAAAAATCAACTTGACTTTTTATCAAGTCTTAACCTATGTCATCTGCTTAGTAACTTGGCTGAGAACCTGTTTTCTATGCCATGCTTAATGTCTTTCAGGGTACTCCTTTACCCATCTCTTGCCCTAATTTTGGTATGGACTTTTCCTTTCTGTAATCTGAAGTGAGCTCTTCTTTATTAGTGAGTCTTTCCAGTTGTCTTACACAAAAAAATTCCTACTTGGATAAGGCTTCCTGGGGTTTGTGTATTACGAATTTGTGGCTTTTACATTTTTTATGTCATTACATAAGCTATAATTATATTAATGAGATACAGAGGTTCTTCATATGCCCTAGTTAATACTTTTGTGATACAATTTGCTGGAGGGGTGTGAGGGCACATGTCTTTAAGGTAGGCTGATCTCTGAATGTGCAAACAGCTGCATTGTAGCAAATTCCAAGCCAACCACAGTTACATAGTGAGACTTCTGCCTTGGAAACAAAAAAAGACTTTCTGGAATCATTGTTCCTATTAGTGGTTCGTTACTGAGGTGGTTTGTTAGTGAGGATGAGTGATGTCTATATTAGCAGACAAAGTTAATTATTCATATCTTTTGCCTTAATCATTCATACTTCATTACATTTTGGGGGGGAGGGGTTTGGTTTTTCGATACAGGGTTTCTCTGTGTAGCTTTGCGCCTTTCCTGGATCTCGCTCTGTAGACCAGGCTGATCTCGAACTCACAAAGATCCGCCTGCCTCTGCCTCCTGAGTGCTGGGATTAAAGGCGTGCGCCACCACTGCCTGGCACTTCATTACATTTTAAGAGCCACTCAATCTGATTTGTATATCATAACTTACTAAATTTCTTGTTTTCTTCACAGATGTTTCAACAGTATCCAAGGATGGCATATCCTCCTCTACATGGTCCCATGAGGTTCCCACCTTCTTTATCTGAAACAAACAAGTAAGACTATTTAGAAAAGCCTACAAGAGATAAGTGCATATTAAGATTTTTTTGAACATTTTTCTATTCTCAAAAGGACATTTGCTAGTAATTAGCTACCTCTTTTAAGAAAAAAACTAAAATAGTTCAGTATTTGAAAAATCTAATTGACACAAATTCTGAAAACAGGAAATCATGATCCTAAAACCAGTGATAATTATTTCTCCCCTTTTCTTGTCATGTTGGTCACCCCATTCTTTTCTCTGCTTAATGAGAGATTTTTAGTATCCTCTTAAATAATATTATTAATTATGCATTTTTAAATAAGTTTTTGAACTTTGTAAGCTACTAATTATAGAATAGTGATTTTTATAGTCATATCATGGCCAATGTATATTTTGCTATAGAAAACACTAATGTTGAATTGAAATGAAACTAAATTCCAGCATTTTAATACTCTCAATTCAATATAATTAAACTGGTGCATTTTTTCTCTGCCCTCCCAATCATTAGAGGCCTTCGAGGAAGAGGTCCTCCTCCTTCGTGGGCTTCTGAGCCTGAACGCCCATCCATCCTTAGTGCATCAGAACTGAAGGAGCTCGATAAATTTGATAACCTAGATGCTGAAGCTGATGAAGGATGGGCAGGTAAGAAGCAAAATTCATTAAGCATTTTAAACTGATTGGTTTTATAAGGCCCATCTAAATTTTCATTCGTTTAACAGGTGCTCAGATGGAAGTAGATTATACAGAACAGCTGAATTTCAGTGATGACGATGAGCAAGGAAGTAGTAGTCCTAAAGAGAACAGCAGGTAACTTGGGACAGTTTTGCTGTTGACAGTGTGATTTTTGTTGATAGAACTCTGTTCTGCAAAGATGCTTCATAGACATTTGGTTTTTTTTTTGTATATAAAATTTCTCCATTTTTCTCCTGAAGTATTAGTGAGGTAGGGGAGTGATTAGTAAGCCTAATTAATACAGTACAGCTAATCAAGGAATTAGGTTTTATATTTCTTCAGAAGGTACATTTTTCAAAAGGTAGTTTGTATACTTGGTGTCTAACTGCAGATGAGTATCTGGACCATTTTACTAGCAGAACTGGAGACAATTTCTTAGACTACTTAGTTGCTTCAAGGTCTTGATTTTTTTTTTTCCCCCTGTACCTTTAAAATGGTTAGGGTTTTTTTGTTTGTTTATTTTTTGTTTGGTTTGATTTGGTTTGGTTTTTCGAGGCAAGGTTTCTCTGTGTAGTTTTGGTGCCTGTCCTGGATCTCACTCTGTAAATCAGCGTTAATGTATAATAAAATATTGGGCTTTTCCATGCCCTATTGGTAATTTTCTCAGCCATGGCTTTGTAATATGCTATAGTTTCATGATCAGTCATCTGTGAGATGTCCATGATATACTAATTTGATTTATTTTCCTTACTGAACCAGAATAAATTAGAATATAGTCCAATATCACTTATTTATATTCAGGTGATATTTTTTGAGTGGGCAGAAAAAGAAAAAAATGGTATGTTAGAGTCATTTGCATCACAGATGACTATCTAGTTTGAACAGCTGCCATACTGCTATGCTAGTTAACCTTTGATAATGTGAACTAACTAGTCCTCAAACCACTACAGAAACATAGTATTATTGAATGAATTAACATCACTAAGTCACAAACCTATCATTCATTGCCTTATACACTTTCTTCCCCTGAAATCATACATAAAACATTTCTACACAGAAGTCATTTGCTTGTGATGTAATTCTACTTAGCTTTTTTGATATCTTCTCCATTTTGATTCTTCAGTGAGGATCAAAGTTCAAAAACATCTGAAAACACAGAAAACCGAAAAGAAATAGATGAAGCTTCTGGCACTAAATTATCTTCTCAGATACCTGCTCAGCCTCCAGTAGCAAAAAGTCCTTATGGAAAGGGACCTCCATTTAATCAGGTTCGTTGGGGCTGTGCAGATCCTTGTCATTAACAGTACTTCAAATGAATTAATCTTACGTTCAAAATTGGAGGGACTTGGGAAAGGTTATATGGTTTGCAGGCAGGAGTGGGATGGTGGTGGTAGTTTTGTGAAACTGCTTATTTGAAACAAGGTCTTGCTCTGTAGCTTGGCCTCTGCCCTCATGGGTGCTTAACTGTCAGACATATGTCACAGTACTTGACTGGGACTGTGTGTTTCCTTTAAATAAGCCTGAACCTTTGCTGATTTTTCTATTGCCTGTTAATTGGAATTATTGATACAGTAGCTAAAATTATTAAGCCAAAAATGAGGCTTCGCTTTTGTCTTGTTAATCAACTCAGGTCAGAATAGAGGTGTATTTTGATCTTATCTCTGAATTGAGTTGATGTAGCAATAGCTACATTGCAAACTGAAAGGGGGTATATTCAAGAAATTCATTGTAATTTTTAATTAGGAATCATTGTGTAGGCGGCATATATTTGAATTTATACAAAACAGATGGAAGAACATAACCATCACTAAGCTAAAAGGAGCAAGCAGGCAGGCAGTCTTTGAAAGGAAAAGGAAATTTTCACCATTTGCATAGTGGGTTTTGCTTCTTACCTTAACTGAAATGGCAGTGTGGAGATTGGTTCTGTAAAAAGTAGTTTTACAGTGACTGATAACGCTTTTGCTAAAATGAGGACAAGGCTGATTGGTTGACTTTGAACAATCTGTGTTCTATTAAGAAAATTAGTATAGTGCATCATAAGTATTTGAGATAACTTTTTTTACTCTCCCCCGCCCCAATCTTTTGTTCTTCATTACAGGAACGTGGACCTTCTTCACACTTGCCACCACCTCCCAAGTTGCTTGCACAACAGGTAGATTTTAGATAAGTGTTGGTGTATGGTATGCTGTGTTTGGTTTTATTTATAGTTTTCTTTTGATGAAACGGTGCTGTATGTTTGTAACTTTGATGAAACAGTTGTATATTGTTCACTTGGTGGCTTTGGCATGTTTTTCTTCTAGTTCTTTTCATCATTCTTCTCTAACAGGCACAATGTGCATCTCATTAAAGAATGAGAAGCACTCAGCTAATAGCTGCTACGGCCACACTAGTAGTCTTCCTTCCTGTTGTCCTTGCTTGTCCAGCCAGTCACTTGTTCCCTGAAGTCAGTCCTGTCACTTACTACAGTGTTATTTCTTGGCATTTAAGAAAGACAAGCTGAGGCTGGAGAGGTGGCTCAGAGGTTAAGAACACTGACTGCTCTTCCAGAGGTCCTGAGTTCAATTCCCAGCAACCACATGGTGGCTCACAACCATCTGTAATGAGATCTGGTGCCCTCTTCTGGTCATACATGCTGTATACATAGTAAATAAATAAATCTTTTTTAAAAAAAAGAAAGAAAGAAAGACGAGCTGTCTGTGTACCACCTCTTCGTCTTGCCTCATCTACTCCATTTCTTTGTTTTCCATCATAGCAACATTAATGAGTCATTTAAACTTAGATGCACCACCACTGCCACGAATACATGTGTATTCACACACATACATGCTTATTCCATCTTCAGATATATTCCCAAATAATAATTTAACAAATAACTTGTACTAAATTATGTTTAGAAAACAATACTTTATAATAATAATAAGGAAATAGCTCAGGAAAATGGTTTCAGCTTCACAGAGGAAGATAATGTGAGTGTGGGGTCCGGGACATAGCCCAGTGGCTCTCAAGTGCTTGCTCTACAAGCATGAGGATGTAAATTCAAATTGCCAGAATACACACATCCAAGAGATTCATAGATGGTGGTGGTGTACACGGTGATGACCAACAATGACACCTAGTTTATTTGTTTGTTTGTTTATTTTGGGGGGGGTTCGAGACAGGGTTTCTCTGTGTAGCTTTATGTCTTTCCTGGAACTCACTTTGTAGACCAGGCTGGCCTCGAACTCACAGAGATCTGCCTCTGCCTCCCGAGTGCTGGGATTAAAGGCGTGTGCCACCACCACTCGGCCACCTATTTTAAATAAGGTACAGGGCAAAGACGACATCTATTCTTTGACCTCTGCACATATGCTTTGCTCATAATTCGTGTACATCAAACCACAAATACACACACACTCACAAAGAAAATATATGAATGGTCAGTAAGCATATGGAAAGGTAGTCAGTACCTTTAATAACTGTTGTAATGCAAATTTAACAACAGTGATATATTTCCTGTGCATTCATCATTGCCATAATAACGAGGATATAGGATAGCTTGCACACTTGAACAGTGCTTTGAAGTCTGTAAACCTTGTGAACAGTGTAGGAAGGCAGCTTGGCAGTTTCTTGTTAAGGAAACATGACTTGAGAGTGTCACTGCAAGCTTTTTAGTCAAGAAGAATGAAAATACACAGATGAGTGTGTTTATAACTCTTATATGTAGTTAGGTAGAATACTAAGAGCAACGCAAGATACACATGGGTCATAGTTTCCTGTACTGGTAGTGGAATACCAAACAGCAGTGAGTGGTGTAAGCTACTACAGACTAACCACCAAACTGATTACAGTGCACCAGAGAAAATAGACCAAAGATACAACTTTTTCTGCTTCAGTGAAATTGTAGGACAGGAAAAGTTGTTATGGTTAAGGTATTTGGAAGTCATGGATAAGAGCAGAAGAGTGGTGGGAAATAAGTGTCCTGTGTATATCATATCCTTTGGTGAAGTTATTTCTTCTTTTTTAGATTGGCTCTGAGCTGTAGGTGAAGCCGTGAAAAGAGTTTGGTGGTTTGATAAGACAGCACTGTTGGTGCATGTTCACTTCTTAGCTGTTGTTTGTCTCCACCAGGCCATTCTTTTCCCTCTTTCTTTTTTGGACTCCTGATTGGGCTATAAGTGAATTTCAGTCTTTCTTTCTACTGGTAACTTTCCATTTCTGTGTGTTGAAAATCTTGGGTTTATTGTTTATATTCTAGCCCTTTGTGTGCTTTTCTTCATTCCTACCTTTGCAGGGTTTCCAGCAGTGTTGTTTAAGCTTTAGCCATCATTTGAAACCATCAATGAAAAGTATCACTCACATGCTCCTCTCACCTCTCGATTGTTTGTGGATTCAGTTGTCAGTTTCTCTTACCAGACTGAGTTTTGAGAATTTACTTAGGGCTATTTCTTTGGCAGCCATCTCCTCCATCTTTCTCTGAATCTTTCATTCTAGTCCTTCCTTATTCATATTCTCGCTGCCCATGTGCTGCCATTTTACATATTTGGGCCTGCCTTTCACCCTGAGGCATTTCCCCTCTTAGGCAGTTTTGTCTGCAAGCCGCTATAAAAGCATACACTTAAATTTATGTTATTTCTAAGTTGATATTTTGAAAATCCTTGTGCTTTTTATCTTAGCATAAACTGAGCAGTAATGATTACCTAGCACCATGAATGGGTATTTGCTCACTCAGTATTTGATGACCCAATTTTTCTCTTCCTAATTTGGTGGGCTGTCTAGACTTAGACTTTACATGTTCTTTTTGTTTGTTTGTTTTATTTTTAATTTCCTAAGTTGTATGCACATGCAGAACTCAGAGTTTGGGAAGTCAGTTCTCTCCTACAGTGTGGGACCTGGGATTAAATTCAGGTTGTTGGAGTTGGCAGCAGGTGCTTTGACCCTCCATGGCCATCTTACTGGTCCTATTTTCATTTTAATGTATATGCTTTGGCAATTAATTTCTTTTTTCTCTCTCTCTCTTAACGGACCCTTCTTCCCACTTCTCCATGTTTATGGCACCCAACATTGGTCACAAAAAGTTGTCAGGTTAATGAGATGACTCAGTGGATAAGGGTGCTTGCTGTCAAGTTTGACAACCTGAGTTCACTCTGGGGAACCCATATAATGCAATAATAAGAGAACTGATTCTCACAGGTTGTTCTCTGACCTCCACATGTACACACATGCATACACAAATCGATATAAAG
This sequence comes from Peromyscus melanophrys, assembly GCA_902168415.1. Taxonomy (NCBI): domain Eukaryota; kingdom Metazoa; phylum Chordata; class Mammalia; order Rodentia; family Cricetidae; genus Peromyscus; species Peromyscus melanophrys. The sequence goes on from CABHPR010152809.1 coordinate 23,331, forward strand.
CAAATTATTTCAAAAATTGAATTCTCATCTTTGATATCTTGCCCTTTCAGCATCCCCCACCTCCAGATCGTCAAGTACCTGGAAGACAAGGCCCCTTTCCTTCAAAGCCTCAAGTACCTGATAATGATGAAATCTGGAAGCAAAGACGAAAACAACAATCTGAAATCTCTGCAGCAGTGGAGCGTGCTCGCAAACGGCGCGAGGAGGAAGAGCGAAGAATGGAGGAGCAGAGGAAGGCAGCGTGTGCAGAGAAATTGAAACAGCTGGACGAGAAGCTGGGTATCATAGAAAAACAACCGTCTCCAGAGGAACTCAGAGAAAGGGAGAGGGAGAAGGAGAGGGAGCGGGAGAGAGAACTTGAAAAAGAGAAGGAACAGGAACGAGAGAGGGAGCGGGAGCTCGAGAAAGAGCAGGAAAGACAGAAAGAAATGGAGAAGGAAAGACAGCAAGAGAAAGAGCTAGAACAACAGAGGGAAAAGGAGCAAGAACTGCAAAGGATGAAAGAAGAGGAGAAAGAGAGAGAGTTGAAGGAAAAGGAGAAAGAAGAGAAAGTTGAGCCCCAAGAACCCATTTTAGAGCCTGTGACAGAAAAACAAGAAAGTGAAACCAGCTGTAATAAAGGTATGATGCTCGGCCTACATTTTATATTTAATTCACTTATTCTACTTTATTGGGGAGTGGTGGAGATTGGAAGCAGCAGGTCTTTGCATGTATGTGTGACATGGCATTCTCTAGAATATATGGAACTGGTTTTCCTTGGGATAAAAAAACATTTATGCCTGAGGTTTAGTGTGAATACTAGTCACCCCCTTGTGAATAAATTTGTTTTAGCATAACTAGTGATCCATTCTGAGATCTTCATGTTTGTTCGGTTGCACTAGTTTTTGTGATTCACTAGTTTTGTGATTCACTATCCATTAGTCCAGTATTTGGGGCAGGGTACATTGGTTTTTGATTTGACAGGGTCTCACCATGTGGCTTTAGTTGGCCTGAAAATTCCTGTGTAGACCCGGCTGACCTCAAACTCAGAAATCCATGGGCCTCTATGTCCTGAGTGCTAGGATTAAAGGTGTGCACTACCACACTTGACTCTCTGCTCTTTTTTAATATATATAGGTTACTTGGTGTTCATGTAGCTCTTAACATGTAAATATTGAGTATCACATTAATATTTATTGAAATAAATGGGAAACATTAGGACCTGAATATTTACTGTGAAGTAAATATATTTTTGTGTAGTGAAGGATTTGGATCTGTGATCTCTTTAGAGTCCAGCTTTATGAGAATCTGTTTTGATAATCTAATAGTCTAATCTAATAACGGATACAAAATGAAGGTTTAGGGAGAAATGCTTTTTCCTCTTTAAAGTATATTATGCTTCATTCTCTCACAACAGCATGTATTTGATAGGATATCTCTATTTCTTTGAGCAGACGAGGAAGCAGTTTTTACTAGACAGGACAGCAATCGCAGTGAGAAGGAGACCACACAAGTGGTACAGGAAGCAGAACCTGAGTCCGGCTCTCAGTCCCGACCTGCTGGATTATCGGGCTATTTCAAACAGTTTCAGAAATCATTGCCACCACGATTTCAGCGGCAGCAGGTAATAGGAAAACCAGAATACTTCACTTTTGTGTAATTGAAAAGATTTATTGTTCAGTTTTCTGATAACTTAACATAAAACCTAAACCATATAAAGCATAGAAACTTGCCTTAATTTTTTTCTTTTCAATACACTTGTGGGAATTGGTTTTACTTTGACTTTCTCTGTAATGCCTTTTCTATTCATGTGTACCTCCTCTTCTAGGACATGATGAGTTGTTACGTTCATTATAAGAAAGTACTGTAACTTACTTAATCTATTGCCAGCTCTGTGCTAATTGTCTTTGTCTTTAAATATTATGAAACACCATTATTTTCAAATACAATTTATTTGATCATAACTAGAAACTTCAACATGTGTGGTAATTTCATTTTCCAGGAACAGATGAAACAGCAGCAGTGGCAGCAGCAACAGCAACAGCAGCAGCAGCAGCAGCAGCAGCAGCAGCAGCAAGGTGTACTTCCACAGACTGTTCCATCACAGCCATCTAATGGTTCGGTCCCTCCTCCACCACACAGACCTCTTTATCAGCCAATGCAACCCCACCCTCAGCATTTGGCTTCTATGGGTTTTGATCCAAGGTGGCTCATGATGCAGTCCTATATGGATCCTCGAATAATATCGGGGAGGCCAGCTATGGATATTCCACCCATTCATCCTGGTATGTTATAGTGACAATGTGACATGGCTTACTTGCAGTATTTAAGGGGTTTTTGTCTGTCACCCCTTTTTGTCACAATTCCCTCAGTATTAGAAATTTGTTAGGACCAAGGACCTCTAGGTCTTTATCCGAAAGTTAGAGCTTTTAGTGCAGGCATTGGTGCCAGCTGTCTTGACAAGAACAAACTGGTAGCTCTGTCCCTTTTGTAAATGTATTATAAATTTTGGAGATGAAAATTATTCTTGCGGAATACTATTATTAATATTCTCACTCTGCCAAATATTTAAGCATTTGAGTTTTATCTACATGTGTATCCCTTCCTTTTGAGTTCCTCCGTCATTTATCATCAACTCTTCAATTTCTTTTAAGTTATCCAAAAGTAAGTTAGCCCTTTTGAGATCTACTTAAAATAATGCCAGATAATCTATCATCAAAATGATACTGTGGACCTTTTAGGAGTGATTAAAAAGCTGATCACAAAATTGTATCTGATTCAAAACATGGTGGCAGATACCTTTAATCTCAGGACCCAAAAGGCTTGTGCCACAAAATAGTACAGTCAGGGCTATCTTGATGGGTTTGTTTATGTATGTATGTATGTTTGTTTGTTAGGGCTATCTTGATGGGTTTGTGTATGTATGTATGTTTGTTTGTTTTTAAATCTCACCTTGATACTAAATCCACAGTATTTGAATGTTTGAGTTACATATTTTAATAGGATATTGAACAACTAGGATGAATGAAATTGCTGTAGGAAGTAATTTTCTCCCAAAACTTGCCTTGTTGGTATAAATCTGATCTCTGTTTTTCTGTTAGTTGTTTTTAACATACATATTTTTTTCTTTTAAAGTAAAGTAGACTCCTATTGTGTTTTCCCCCTTGGTTTTGTTCTTACTAAATTTTAAACAGCAATTGGTCTGTATGTTTTTATCATGGTTTTGTTTCACTCTCACTTTATATAATTCTCTTTATGTGTATGAACTTTTCTTACAGGAATGATTCCTCCTAAGCCATTAATCAGAAGAGACCAAATGGAAGGGTCACCAAATAGTTCTGAGTCATTTGAGCATATAGCTCGATCTGCAAGAGATCATGGAATTTCCCTTTCTGAACCTCGAGTGATGTGGGGGTCAGATCCCTATCATGCTGAGCCTCAGCAGGCAGCTACTCCCAAGTCAGCTGAAGAACCTGGGGATGCCAGGTAATAAATTATTTAACTGATTAAAGGATTATTAGAATATTGTGCTTAAGAAAGCAACTTTATAGTATCTCAGAAGATCCTTCTGGGGGCCAGCAATATTGTTCAGGGACAAAGGTACTTGCCATTAAGCTTGATGACCAGTGTTTGGTGTTTAGAACCCATATGGTGGAAGTAGAGAACCAACTCCTAAAAATTGTCTTCTGATTTCCACAGATGTACCATGACACAAGCTCTTTCCATCTCTGTCACAGTTCGTGTGTGCGCGCTCATACATACACACACACACACACTAAATTTTTTTTTTAAGATAATTCTGATTTAGGGCTGCGCATGGATCTGATAACCTATTAATGTGCTTCATTTTGTCTTTGGACAATCAATGAGGGCAAACTAGTTGTAAATTAGTTTTTTGGACTGAATTAGATACTTAAACTTAGTAGATGTTTTAAAACAACTCTTTATTTGCCTTCTTATATAGTCTGGCATGTGGGCTGATAAAATTCCTATAGTAGTGAGAAATGATACACATTTTCAGTCCTTAGAGAAATTAAGACTACAGGTAAAGAGAAATGATAGTTTATAATGGGGCAGTTGGTAGTGAACTCTAATAATCTACAACCAGAGGGTTGGAGTTTCTTTTATGGGATATAGTTTAATGATTATGTTGTATAATTATTCATAGTTAACTAGAATAGACTTGCTCTTGTATATTAGTTAGGAAATTATTTGTCTTAGTGCATCAGAAGTTCACATCTACATGGTCTAAACATTTTTTTTGGTTTAAGTTGAGGTTGTAACACCCATTAAGACCCCAGTTTTAGAACAGCATCTCCACATTTCAGACTACCTTGAACCCTCTACTAAACCTCATTCTATATTCTACTTGAATGAGTTTGATTACTGTACATGCACCCTTTAAGTGAGACGGAACAGTTGGTATCTTTGCCACCAGCTCAGACTTTTATCTGTGTTATAGTGTTTACCAGTATCTTTTCTTACTTGTCCCTGAGTAATACTGTCGGTCATATTCGCTTCATTCACTCAATTTTATAGACATGCTGTGTTCTCTTTGCTGAGCTTTTTATTTGAGAATAACAATGCTCTTTATGGTTAGAGTTCATTGTTTTGTATTTTATTCTTTATAATTTAAAATTGGAGAGTTACGGGGATAATGTTGTGGGGGTGGGATATATGTACACATGGCAAAGATTGTTTTGTTAGTTATACCTTTGAATTCTCATCATCACAGGCCTGAAACTGCTTTGGACCATGAGCAGATTCCTGCTGCTTATTCTATAGAACATAGTCATCTGGAGACTCATTCAAAAACAGATGCTACTAGAGACTCAGCTGAAACAGAAGAACAAAAGTTTTTAAGCAGATCAGTGGAAGATGTAAGACCTCACCATCCTGATACAAATAATCAGTCTGCTTGTTTTGATGTGGTTGATCAAAAGAGCTTACCTACTCCTCCAGAAGAGCGAATTTCGGCACTAGAAAGTCAACCTGCCCGGAAAAGAAGTGTTTCCCATGGATCTAACCATGCTCCCAAAGCAGAAGAGCAAAGAAACGAGCCCTCTGTCAGCCTTCCTAAAGTTAGCAGCAGATGTATTGATTCTAAAGAAACTGTAGAAAAGCCAGAGGAGAAGCCAAGAAAAGATGGCTTTCTGCGATCTTCTGAAGGACCTAAACCAGAGAAAATATACAAATCTAAGTCAGAAACTCGTTGGGGTCCAAGACCAAGCTCCAACAGAAGAGAAGACGGTAATGATAGGCCTGTAAGAAGGTCCGGTCCCATTAAAAAACCTGTGCTTAGAGATATGAAAGAGGAGCGGGAGCAGAGGAAGGAGAAAGAAGGTGAGAAGGTTGAAAAGGTCACTGAAAAAGTTGTTAAAACAGAGAAAAAAGAGCTTCCTCTTCCTCTACCACCTCCAACACCAGTTCAGGCACAGTCACTGGTTCCACCACCAGTTCAGCCAGAACCAGAGAAACTACCATCAACAGAACCTTCCGCTTTGGCTCAGAAGCCATCTCAAGAGAGTGAGAAGCCTTTGGAACCTGTTGCTAGTGTCCAGGTAGAGCCTCCGGTTAAAACTGGAAACCAACAAAATGTTGTAGCACCAACAGTCAAAGAAGAAAAGCAGCCCGAGAAAGTCATCCACAAAGACGTCATTGGGGCAGAACGACCTCGGCCGGATTCTAGAGCACCAGTTAAAAAAGACTCCCCTTTACCAACTCCTAGGACCTACTGGAAAGAAGCTAGAGAGAGAGATTGGTTTCCAGACCAAGGCTACAGAGGCAGAGGCAGAGGAGAATATTACTCCAGAGGTCGAAGCTACAGAGGCTCTTACGGGGGTCGTGGCAGAGGTGGTAGAGGGCACACTCGTGATTATCCTCAGTATAGAGACAATAAGCCAAGAACAGAGCATGGCCCTTCAGGACCTCTCAGACAACGAGAAGAAAGTGAAACACGAAGTGAGAGTTCCGATTTTGAGGTTGTTCCCAAAAGACGGCGACAGAGGGGTTCCGAGACTGACACAGACAGTGAAGTTCATGAAAGCGCAAGTGACAAGGATAGTTTAAGCAAAGGCAAATTTCCTAAAAGAGAGGAACGGCCTGAAAACAAAAAACCTACCAAGCCCCAGTCTTTTAAGCCTGAAAATCATGTCCGAATAGATAATAGGCCATTAGAAAAACCTTATATAAGAGATGAGGATAAATCTAAACCAGGTTTCCTTCCTAAAGGAGAGCCTACAAGGAGAGGTAGAGGAGGAACATTCAGGCGAGGTGGAAGGGACCCCGGAGGCCGACCATCACGCCCTGCCACCTTAAGAAGGCCTGCTTATCGGGACAATCAGTGGAACCCAAGGCAGGCAGAACCTCCAAAACCTGATGATGGAGAGCCACCAAGAAGACATGAGCAGTTTATGCCTGTACCCGCAGATAGACGACCTCCAAAATTTGAGCGAAAATTCGACCCAGCTAGAGAGAGGCCACGAAGGCAACGTCCAACTCGACCACCAAGACAAGATAAGCCACCTCGATTTAGACGGCTAAGAGAGAGAGAGGCTGCTTCAAAAACAAGTGAGGTGTTGGTACCTACAAATGGCACAGTTAATAATGTTGTTCAAGAACCAGTTAATCCCCCTGGGGACATATCTGGAAATAAGACCCCAGATTTGTCTAATCAGAACTCTTCAGATCAGGCAAATGAGGAATGGGAAACTGCTTCTGAAAGTAGTGATTTCAATGAGAGACGTGAGAGGGATGAAAAAAAAAATGCCGATGTGAGTTCACAAGCAGTTGTAAAGGTTGGAGAGAATGTTTTGCCTCCAAAAAGAGAAATAGCAAAGAGAAGTTTTTCTAGTCAGAGACCTGGAGTTGATCGACAGAATCGTCGTGGCAACAATGGCCCACCCAAATCAGGAAGGAATTTTTCAGGTCCTAGGAATGAAAGAAGAAATGGCCCACCATCAAAAAGTGGAAAGAGAGGGTGAGTAGTACTATGTTTAATAAATAAAACTTGTGCCTTTAAAAAAGGTAAAGGTAAGGGGCTGGAGAGATGGCTTATAGGTTAAGAGCACTGACTGCTCTTCCAGAGATCCTGAGTTTAATTCCCAGCACCCACATGGTGGCTCACAACCATCTGTAATGAGATCTGTTGCCATCTTCTGGCCTGCAGGGACACACGCAAGCAGAACACTGTATACATAATAAATAAATAAATCTTAAAACAAAACTTTTTCCAGGACAGGCTCCAAAGCTACACAGAGAAACCCAGGAGGGGGGTGGGGAAGAAGGTAAAAGTAGGAGATGTAGTTGGAAGTTGCATAAGGGGCTAATTAGGTAGAGGAACAAGACATTGTCCTCCCCGAGTGCTGTTTTCTGTTCTTCAGGTGTAGTGGTACTTGAGCGGCAGGACTTAATGTGTGCGGATCCTCACGTGCTGAGTCACGTCTTCTAAAACGGTTGTCTTGGGAATGTGTCTATAGCTTTGGAAGTACTGGTACAGCAAGAAAGGAACAGTTTCTTCATTTGTTAATTGCTCCTGACAATGAGTAGCTCTCCTCTTTTCATTTCTCAAGGGGTGTTCTAAGACTTGAATATGTTACAGACATGTATCCTGGCACTCTGTGCTGTTTGCTCAAAAGTCCTTATTGAGTTGTCAACATATACTCCCTTCTGGAGTTATAAACTTGATAATTAAATAATCCAACTAGAGAGACCCAGAAAGCAAATTCCTGCCTATCCACCCTGGCTTGGGTGGCCAACATGAGTCCCTTGGCATTGGATATTTGTTTATTTTTAAAGAGTTTTCAGGACTGGGGATATAGTAGCTTAGTTGATGGAGGTGTTTACCTAGAACTACATAAAACCAGGCGTGGTGGTACATACCTGTCATCTCAGCATTTGGAAAGGTAGAGATAGGGAATCACAAGTTCAAGGTCATCCTTGACTAGAAAACCTGGGAGATTAGACTCTGCTTCTTTAAAAAAAAAAAAAAAGAAGAAGAAAATTTTTAAAAACTATGCTAAGGTTGCCTTTTAAATATGAAAATGTTGGGTAAATGTTAATATTGGTTTCAGTATTAAGGATATGAAGAAAAACTAGAGTATGGGATATTGTAGCATGTACTACACAGTAAGCATTCCTTAGGCAAAATTTCCCAGGTTTGTGTGGGAATGGAGAGATTGCTTAGTGGTTAAGAACTCTGACAGCTCTTCCAGAGGACCTCAACAACCATGTGGTAGCTAACAACCCCCTCCTGGGGGGTCCTCCAACCCCCTCTTCTGGTCTCCTTGGGCAGTGCACACATGGACAGACATAAATACAGGCAAAACAAACACCTTGGTGGTCGAATTTCACATACTACTACTTAAAATTTTGATCTGACTTTTGGGCTGTGTAGATAGCAGCAGCTTTAAACTTACAGAAATACCATTGGATGGTTGTAGTTGCAACAAGAGTTTTGAAGGGCCCATTTGGAAGAAATAAGTAATTCTTCAAGTGTTGGGAGTCATGTCAGGCATTTAGTAATCCTTTATCTTGAGAAATTGTGTGGACTGATAAGAAAATTAATCAGTAAGCCCTTTTTTATATTATGTTTTTTATCTTGGAACTCATTAAAATAAACCCGAGAATTGTTACGTCAGGAAACAAAAACTAGGAATGTATTTGGCTTATGAAGTGAGTTTTCCTGTTAACGGTGTTTTTAATATGTTTACATCAGTATCTAAAACTCTAAGGTATATATATATATATATATATGCCAAATAGTATAACATTTAGAGCTATTTTAAAATCCTGTTTTCATATAGTGCCCACTTTAGGAGTGGATCCAATCACAGATATGACAGATTTTTTTTTCCTATATCTATGTTGTAGCTCATTTGGGCACATGGACACAATAACCTCCTGAGGTTTAGAATTATAGAATTTAATTATTGGGGAGAACTTCAAAGACCTCTGCTGTATTGAGATCCTCAGTTTTAGTGAGGTTATGCCTTCAGAGGCTTTTGAGACAGACTGGGCCTTCTTCAGTGCTGGTGTGTCCTAGGTATGACTTTACAAACTGCCAGGAAGACCATTTTTCTATTGTTGGAGTACGTGAAAATCATCTCATTATTTTCTATAGGCCATTTGATGACCAGTCCTCAGGCACAGCTGGTGTTGACCCTGTCAACGGTAATGCTGCACACCACCAAGAAGGAGCACCTAATGGTGCTGGACAAAAGAATTCCAAGGATGCTACTGGAAAAAAGAGAGAGGACCCCAAACCAGGTCCTAAAAAGACCAAAGAAAAAGTAGATGCTCTCTCACAGTTTGATCTCAACAATTATGCAAGTATGTTACAAATTCCTTTATTTCTTGGTAAATTTAAGCAGATACTATGAAAACATAAGGGAAAAAAGCATTAGACCTTTATGTTAGACATAGAGCTGTGAAATTCTAACTTGGCTTAAACTTTATGAACATTGAGTAGAATTTTTGTTAATGATACTCCAAGAAGGTTTCACTGTTCTTCATGCAATTGGGTGTGTGGGTTAAAATTGATCAAACCAGTAAAATTGTAAAATAGCCATGAGAAAGCACAGGAAAACATTAAGTGAAGATTTTGAATTAGAACTGAAGCGGAAGCCGGGCGTTGGTGGCACACGCCTTTAATCCCAGCACTCGGGAGGCAGAGCCAGGCGGATCTCTGAGTTCGAGGCCAGCCTGGGCTACCAAGTGAGCTCCAGGAAAGGCGCAAAGCTACACAGAGAAACCCTGTCTCGAAAAACCAAAAAAGAATCCACCAGGAAGACCAGGTTCGAGCAGACAGAAAATTTATTGAAAAAAGCTGATATATCAGGGAAGTGGCTGGTATAGAATCCGAAACATGTCCCCAAGACGGGAGAGCAAGCATTTTAAAGGAAAAAACCAAAAGAGGGCAATCCTTCAACTTCAACTAATCGTTAACAGAACATGGGAATATGCAATTAGGGACTTTCCATGGTGGCAGACCCCCAGCCTATTAGGAGAATGTTGCCTCTCTCCTCTTTCCAAATACCTTGTGCTTTCTTTACCCCTTTTGTGGTGATGTGAGGTGGATGAGTGAAGAGCTGAAGTGGATATACTGTTACAAGAGTTACTTCAGCAGAAGCATTGCAATACCTCTCTAGTTGGTCTGGCAAGCTACCAAGTAGCTCATGGACAGGTATTCTCAATAAGTTCCTGGAATGCTGCCACACACCTGTAATCTCAGCACTTGACAGGTAGAGGCCGGATGATCTGGAGTTCAAGGCCAGCCTCAGCTGTACACGTTTGAGACTATTGTGGGCTACATGACACCCTGTTTCAAAAATGCAATTTTAGGACTTTTTTTGTTTTTTAAATCTTGTTTATGAAACTTTTTCATTAAGGTGCAATAGCTTTGAAATTTGCTGATCCATTATGGGCCATCTCACAAGGTAGGAAATAAGTTATACTCTAAAATTTTTCATGCCTGCAGGTGTTGTTATAATTGATGATCATCCTGAAGTAACTGTAATTGAAGATCCCCAGTCAAATTTGAATGATGATGGCTTTACTGAAGTGGTATCTAAAAAACAGCAAAAGCGGTTACAGGATGAGGAACGCCGAAAGAAGGAAGAACAAGTTGTACAGGTTCAAAGCTCATCATTTTGTTGCTAGTTCATATGTGGTTTTTCAGAGCATGTTAGCAAATGGTCAGGGTTACTCAGAACGGCATTTGTATTTAGCTAAAGAGTTGAGTGATTTTTATCTTCACACCTGGGAACTCTAGGTAATTTTCAAAATTAGGTAATTTTCAAAATGAGATAATTGCTGTAGCTTGTCTTTTTCCAACAATAGATCTTATGTGTTACTAATTTGTTCCATGGTAGAATTCAGATTGTTTTAAATTTTCTTGAAAATTGAATGGTCACAGTGCACAGATCCAGAAGTGACTTCTTGTCTTTTTTTGGAAGGGTTCAGGGGAGGTCAAATTCACTTCAAACTTTGTTAAATATTTCAGATTGGGGGGGAGGGGTAGTTAAGCCTGTATATAAAAATATTTTTTTCTCTTTATTATCTTTTCTTCTTGTAGTTTTAAATCTCATTAGTACCCTGACAGTGTCCAATTTGGAAAATTGAAATAGCCAAGTTAGCACCAGGAAGTTCTAGAAATAGTAGGAAGTAGAAATTACTTGTGTGCATTGTTTCTTTGGGCATATTATTGACAACAGAAATGGTTCTGTCAATTTCTTTAAGGTGTGGAACAAAAAAAATATAAATGAAAAAGGAAGAGGTCAGACTTCTAAACTCCCTCCAAGGTTTGCCAAAAAACAAGCCACAGGAACTCAAGCTCCAACCTCAGCTGCGGTTTCCGTCTCTTCCTCAGCTGCAGTTTTAACATCCCCAGCAGCTTCAGTTCCAGCCTCCACCCCAGCTCCAGTTCTGGTTCTGGCCTCAGGCACTGCTCTAGCTCCAGCCTCCACCCCAGCTCCAGTTCTCACTCCAAGCCCAGCTCCAGCTCCAGCTCCAGCCTCAGTTCCTGTTCCAGTGTCCACTTCATCCTCAGTCACAGCCTCTTCCTCACCCCAAGTCTCAGTTCCAGCTCCAACTCCTATCCTTGCCTCAGCATCAACTACAGCCTCCGTCCCCATTCTTGCCTCAGCTTCAATTCCTATCCTTGCTTCAGCACTGGCACCAGCGTCAGTTTCTTCCCCAACCCCAGTAGTCTCAACCCCAGCTGTACCAACTACTTCAACATCAACTACCCCAGCCTCAGCCCCAGCAGCCTCAGTTCCACTTGCCCCAGCCTCGGCTGCAACCACTGCCCCAGCCCCAGCCGCACCGGTACAGACTCAGACACAGACCCACAAACCAGTCCAGAGTCCACTTCCACCTCCAACACCATCTTCAAAACAGCCACCACCTTCAATTAGATTACCTTCAGCTCAAACATCCAATGGCACAGATTATGTAACCACAGGAAAATCCATCCAGACTCCACAATCCCATGGTCCTCTAACAGCTGAATTATGGGATAACAAAGTGGCTGCTCCAGCTGTGCTGAATGACATCTCTAAAAAATGTAAGTATGCAACAGAAGTATGGGGTAGGAAAATATCTAGAAATACTGACATTTGTTTTCTATTTTACTTAAAAATTCAGTTAAGCTTTTTTTTTTTCCCACCTAGCCATCTTGTTTTTTCCTAGTAGGGAGCAGTAGTAGCAATTGTTGTTAATTAGTTTCTTTCTTGAAATGGTTTATTTCTAAAATAAGCATAATTAACAACAACATACTTTTTTTTATATTGAGATTTCATATCACCCTAGTTAGAATGGCTATTAGAAAAACCAACAAATGCTAGTTGAGAAAAAAGGAAACCCTTATACACAACTAGTAAATTAGTTCCAATATGAAAATCAGCATGCAGGTTCTTCAAAAAACTAAGAATAGAATTACCATAGGATCCAGCTCTTCCATTCCTGGGTATATATCTGAAGGGGTTTATGTCAGTAGAGATGCTCAAGCTTTGGTGTTTATTTAACAGTATTCACAATAGCCAATATAAGTCATCAGCCCAGACGCCTATTAACAGATAAATTAGTAAAGTTCTAGTGTAACACAGTGGAATTTTATTTGGCCATAAAGAAGAATGAATTATATCATTTGCAGAGAAATGAATGGAAATGGGGATCAACATGTTAAACAAAATAATCCAGATTCACAAGAACAAGTAGTCTGTTTTTCTTTATGTGTGCTTTAGATTGTATGTGAATGGGGGAGGGGGTGCACACAGGTAAAAGTAAAGAGGAACTACATGGGAGAAAGAAAAGATCTGTTGGCCAACAGGAGAGGTATTGGGAGGTTAGAAAATAAAGCTACGTGTTTCTCTCATGTGGAATGTAAAGTATGTATAAACTTAGGAACGAGAACCATTTAAGATGAAATGGAAAGAAGGGCACCATAGCATGAAAGGATAGAACAGCACATGTTTTATGTAGACAAAGTGATAATATATGTGTGTAACAGACCTTGAATGGGCCTTACTTATTTTGACATGTAAGAATCTGTTAGCTTGATAAGGCACACACCTTAGAAGACAGGCAAGTCTGAATTCAAGGACGGCCAGAACTACACGGAGAAGCCCTGCTGAGGGGTGGGTTAGTGGGGGCGGTGTGAAAACAAATCTGTGATGTAGAGAATTGTTTTATTGTCAGGCTGCCAGTGCAACTAAGGATTATATTAGACTTCAACATCTAAATTTTAATGGTCACATTTTTCTCGATGACTTTTAGTAGGTCCTATTAGTCCACCACAGCCACCTTCAGTCAGTGCGTGGAATAAGCCCTTGACGTCATTTGGATCAGCAACTTCATCAGAGGTAAGAATAGACTTACTGGCATTGATGGAATTAGTGACATAGTTTTTACCAAATTCCCCCCAAGTGCCCACCTTGAGGAGATTTCTACCAGGGTCCAGAACAGATGCTGCAAGCGGCTAAGGATACTAACCTGAGGGCCATTCAGTGAATCTAACACTGAGTTCTTCAGTCCGTTCACTTTGTTCTTCCGACTCAATTCTGTCTGCACAGTTTCTTTTCTGTTCTCATGCTTAGCTCCTCTCAGTCCTCCTGCTCTCCATCCCTTCTGCTGTTCTCCGCTCTACCTAGTTCTTTCCATCTTCGTCCTCATCTTGTTCTTCTCAATCAGTTCCCTTCTGCTGTTCTCTCCTCTCTACCTAGTTCTTTCCATCTTCTTTCTTCTTTTCTGTTTCCCCAAGTGTGGAGGGGTGGGTGTGGGGGGGGTGTACGTACGTACGTACGTATATACATACATGTCTCCATTCATTGACAACTTGTTAGTAAAAACTACAAAGTAAACTCTCAGGGACAAGTATTCTGATTAGAGTCACACTTGGCAAAAACTTGGTCAGCTTAATTGGTGATTGACAACAGCTGTAGGTTGTAAAAAGTTGTGGCTATCTCTTAAAGGGATAGCTACAAGGGTTACAAGGAAAGAAATTAAATGAGAGATTTAAGGAAAAGGCAAAGAATACATGTACTATTTTATGTGATTAATAATATCCAGACATGGTTAGTCAGTTAACAGCCTTTTTCTGTTAGTCACTGAATCTCAGGACCTATATGTAATTAGTCTACTGAGCCTAAAAGTCTTGCACTAAAAACTGTTACAGAAATAAAAACAAAAGTGTTAATTGTTATTTGAATCAGAGTGGGGAGGTGCTAGTGGAGGAAGCTTAGGACAACATAGGTGCTGTTGATCTCTTGAAGGACTAAGATATAACAAAGCCCAGACACCTGCACTATCATTTCTGGTTCACTATAATTCTTCTGAAGAGTTTTGATCTAGCAAGGCCAGGCATGTGCAATTCTGCTCTGTGAAATTTCTATGAGGACATTTTGTCTGGCCAATATTTACCTTGTCAGTGGCTAAGGGTGGAGAGCAAGACCTCTAATGGAACAATAGATCTAGTATTCTGATTAGAGTCACACTTGGCAAAAACTTGGTACAATGAATGGAGACATGTATGTATATACGTACGTACGCACACCCCCCCCCTCCACACTTGGGGAAACAGAAAAGAAGAAAGAAGATGGAAAGAACTAGGTAGAGAGGAGAGAACAGCAGAAGGGAACTGATTGAAGCATATTTTAGTATGTTTCTATTCATAAAACTTGTACAGTTAAGTAAGAAACCATCTTCTAGACAGACCATCCACAACTAAGTGTGCCCATAAGATTGAGATGCAGTCGTGAGATTACATGTACACATAAAATGAGATTGCTGTTATTGCACAAGAAGTTTACAACAAGAAACAGCCAATTAATTCAAAAGGCAGTAACTCCATAACGCCTTGCGTGATGGTTTCCTCTAACAGAACCCTTAGTTCTGATAGGTTGACCTTCTGAACTCTAGTTGTCACCTGCTGTATACTCCCATGGTCTTTTGCTACCAGCAGCTCTCAATAGTTTCTAAATAATTTCTCATACTTCATTGTAGCTCATTATTAACCTAGAAGGGCCATTGAAACAGATTAAGCTCATGCCCAGAATTTCTGATCCATTAGGTCTGGGTTGGGTTTTGTACCCAGGTGATATTAATGCTACTGGTCCTCTATATTTACAAGCTGTTTTTTTACCTTTAGCAAAAGGTTAAACATTTATTTTCATTCTGATATCCAGAAAAGACCTTGTGGTACAGACCGTAATACAGTCACTATTTTTCCAGGCTTTCCTCATGTTCTTATATAATAGGATAATTATAATTTACAGGTTACTGTTCTGTCATTTCTCACTGTGTGCAGTATTGGTAAATGATGATTTTGTCAGTGGCCATTCTCCCTTCTAAGTTTGCAAAACTAGTACTGAAGATAGAACTAAAAGACACTATCCTCCTCCTTGCTGGGCGGTGGTGGCGCAGATCTTTAATCCCAGCACTTGAGAGGCAGAAGCAGGCGGATCTCTGTGAGTTCGAGGCCAGCCTGGGCTACCAAGTGAGTTCCAGGAAAGGCGCAAAGCTACACAGAGAAACCCTGTCTCGAAAAACAAACAAACAAATAAAAAAAAAAAGACACTATCCTCGTGGGGCTTCCATTACAGTGTACGGAGAAATCAGCAATAATTCTGTTTAATGAAGAGACTAGACAAGGATTTTTGTCAAAGTTGATGGCGGTAATTTAAAGTGGCCAAGAGATTCTACTTGTGTGGTATTTGAATATAAAGATTTGGAGGAGATACAGAGAGTAGGCTAGTCAAATATCTGAGGAAAAAAAGGTCAGTTCTCAGTTCAGGGAATAGCAGTAATGAAAGTCATGAGGCAAGAACAAATCTGGTGTATTCAGAGTAGTCAGAGAAGTCCATTGGCTGGAATGAACAAAGAACAGAGTTGGGAGGTTATAGGGGATTTGGAAGAAGACATGGAAGACCGTTGGAGGGTGTCATGGATGCAAAGGAGTGACAGGGCATGACTATAGTTCTGTTAGGAATTGTCTGTGTCGGGGAGGGGGCAAGGGAGTTAAAATGACAGTAGTCAAATGATAAACCAAAGAAATGACATTAAAGGTCATTGAGCTTACATGATAAATGTAGAATGTCAGGAAAAGGAGAGCTATTGGTGTGAACAGAAAGAAAGAAAAAAATTCTCATCAGTTTCAAATGAATCAGAATTAGTGATGAGAATAAGAAGTTCATATAGCTACATCTAAGATGTTCTTGCCTGGGCACAAGTGTTAAGAGTTCTTACTGCTCTTGCAGAAGGCTCAAGTTTGGCTCCCAGCACCCATATCAGGTGGATAACAGTTACTTGGAACTCCAATTCTAGGGGGATCTGATTGATGTCTCTGGCATCCATGGACACCGGTATTCAGGTGTACTTACCTACCCATACATGCATAAACATATATGATTTAAGTGAAAATGTCAATTTAGCTGCCTCTTAAGAGTCTGTAGGTCAGAAGAGAGTCCGATTTGAAGATTTTTTTTTGGGAAGTCATTAACATATCAGCATGCAAAGCAATGAGGTTGGATGAAAGGTAAAAATGAATTATGAAGATAGAAAATGGAAAAAAAATGAAAAATAAGTGAGGCTTTCCAGCTCAGAAATGTGGGAGGTGTAGATGTCAACTGATTGGAGAGGCATCTGAAAAGAGAGGGTGGATCACATGTGTCAAATGCTACTGTTAAAAGTGGTACCTGTGTTGGATTGACAGTTGAAATTAATGCTGTAGGGCCACTGGTGACATTGACATGAATACCTGTTAGAATAAAATTAAGAAAAAATGAGGTGAATAGAGAGAGCTTCAGGGTACAGTCATGTGCTACATAAGAATTTTATAGTCAGAATGTCTTTTTTGGACCACCGATTCCATGTTGTGCACATAAGGCATCATCTGGTGGCTAGTCTTAGTTTTAGTATACCTTGATACTTGCAGAACAAAACAATTGTCTTGTAATGTATTCCTCCTAATGTGCCCTGTTGTGTAATGTGCAGTAACACTGTAGGGACAAGACGTGCAGAAAAATGGGGAAGTAAATAGGATGTAATGGTCTCTGTTTGTTTTCTCTTTACAGAAGTCTTTCTGTTACCCTATCTGCCTTTCCATTTTTCTAACATGACATGTCTGGAGTAGGCTTCATCATCTATTTTGGTATTAAAGTTCTTTGGAGACCTCTTTAATAACTCAAGTCACTGTATTTCTATATAAGAGCCTCCATTTAATATCTATTGTTGGTATTAGCATTATTATGATTCATCATAGAGTGCATTTCTTACAAAGTTTATTCATACTGATATGAAAAGGTTCAGTATGGAAAAATTTGTTTTGTTGATTGGCTGCAGAAATTGTCTTGCAGGCATTCTGCAGCTATATGTTTTGGTAGTATCTTGTTTATCTCCCACACTTTGTTTCTCACCATCTTCACGTTCTTTGCAATTTCCAGCTGGAAACTGCTTTCTGAGAGAAAGTGTTTCTTTACCTTGAAATTTTTATGTTAGGGCCATTTGCTTATTTCTGTCTTCGCTTTTTTTAATATCCCCTATCCAACTTTTTGGTCCTTCATTTTATCCAAGAAAATCCAAATGATATTGCCTAGCACAAAGAATGTGTTCAGAAAATTAGTGTTTTAATTAGTGGCTTGATTCCATGGGTGTACATATCACCTCACCAATCACATAGTGCTTTATTGGGTTTTTTATTTAGGTTACTCTCAAAGCAGACTTCCAAGAAATTGTTGATACTGATAGTTACTATCTTTCTTTTCCATTTATACCTTTGGCATTTGTTGATTTTACATTTGTTTTAATGATGGCATAACTTGAAGCTTTTCTTAATTTTTCTCATCACAGAGCTAGGACTTTGAACACTTAAACTGTATACATATTTCAGTCAAGTCTGAACTTTGTTTACTGTGATATACCAAATGTAAAACATTATTTTATTAGGGAACAAGAAATGGTCAAGAGAATGGTGTGGAAATTGGAATTGACACAATTCAGTTTGGTGCTCCAGCTTCAAATGGGAATGAAAATGAGGTGGTTCCTGTGCTTTCAGAAAAACCAACCGACAAAGTTCCTGAACCTAAAGAGCAGCGTCAGAAACAGCCACGGGCAGGGCCTATTAAAGCTCAGAAGGTGAGTACTGTTCGTAAGGGAGATGTGATTCTGAAATGGACAAAGAAGATGATTTAAAATTGGATTTAATGTTTCATAAATCTTTCACTATAATGAAGTTTGTCATAAACATTGACTTTAGCTTCCAGATTTGAGTCTGGTAGAAAACAAAGAACATAAACCTGGTCCCATTGGAAAGGAGCGATCATTAAAAAATAGAAAAGTGAAAGATGCCCAACAGGCAGAGCCAGAAGGACAGGAGAAACCCAGCCCAGCTGTGGTCAGAAGCACAGACCCTGGAGCAGCAAAAGAAACCAAAGCTGTCTCAGAGATGTCTGCTGACATAGGAGCAATGATCTCGGTGTCATCTGCAGAATACGGCACTGATGCAAAGGTAGGCAGCATGCCCTGGTGCAGAATGAGTGGCAGGAACACCAGTAATGTACTTTTTATGCTGAGCATTGTATTATGCTGGTTGTTCTTTAGCAGGCTTTCATTTTATGAGATACTCATATGATATAAATGTTTCTGCAAAAGAGTTACATTTGTGTAGAAGTTTGTCTGTATTTTGTTGAATGGGCTTAAATAGAAAACTATAAGATCACAATTCTTTCCCTTGAGTTTGTAAGCATTTCAAAGATGTCTCTGTCTGGTATAGCTTTATCTGGCCTTCTATTATAATTCTAAATTTAAAAAAGGGACATGCTTGGAACAAATCACTGTTTCTGTGGTTGAACACTAAAAATACTGACTTGCTTTTGGTTTCCACATTGAATGAAAGATGTGTATCTTTTAAAATACAGTCGGCTCCCTTATGTCTCTGAGTTCAGGATTCCTGAACTCAAATCTGGATCAAAAATACTCTCCCTGAAAAATAGGGGGTTGTTGTTGTTGTTTTTGTTGTTGTTGTTGTTGTTAGGAGGTTTTGCTTGTTTGTTTTGTTTTGTTGTCTTCTTTAAATTATTATATCCAGTAATAGAACATTTTGTTGTATTACATGTTGCTAGTAATGTAGAGAAGATGGTAGTTTGTGTAGAGATACTGTAACATTTTAGGTAAAAGACTCCAGCATCCACATGTCTGCAAGCCCAGTATGTAACTAGATGTGCCTGGAAAGGCAAATTATGGAAAGTGACTGAGAACAGATACTTGTCTTCATCTGGAGACATATATTGCTTGAAAATGAAGGAAGAAGTGATACTTTATGTTAATTTTTTAATAGTTTTCTCTTTTTTAATTGTCATACACCTTTAATTCTTCATGTAAGTAGGAACTAAAACAGTCCTACTTTACCTTATTCAAAGAAGAGATTCCCGATAATAAATAAGATAATAACTCACAAATATTTAATCTTGTTGATAGCCTCTTACCTAGTGCTATGAAATACATTTTAAATATGTGCAAAAGTCTAGCAGCAATTGAGATATTGTTCCTTGAAGGTACCATGCTTTATTGGCCTTCTATTAGTAGGTGGATTGAAATTTAGGGCATAAAGTTTTATGATCTCTTTCCTTCCAAAACAGCTTTACCTCTATTCTATTAAACTATCAAAAGGTGACCTATAAATTCGGCTTTAAAAGGACTTTTTCTGTTACTCCTCCACAGGAGTCTGTAACAGACTATACTACACCTTCTTCTTCTCTGCCTAACACTGTGTCTACTAATAATGCAAAGATGGAGGATACTTTGGTTAATAATGTAAGTAATCAGAGATTTGACGGGTTTGGGTAGAAACCTGGCTGTCATCTAATACATTGTCTTGTCTTATATACACTGTCATGACCAATATTGGACTCTTAACAGGGAATGAGTTGATAGTAAGTTTGTGTTTATGAGCACTGTAGTAAATATGCCTACTAAAATCAAAGTTGTCGCCGTCTCCCCTACCCACCCACCCAAAAAAAAAAAAAAAGTTAGCAGCTTTCTAAGACCAAGATTTGTGTTAAGGCTTGATTTTTATGGGCATTCATCCTATTAACCTAGTTTGGTAAAAAGTGTTGGGTTTTCCCTTATATACTACAGTTAATTTTATTTGGTTGAGTAATTTTGTTCACAAATGAGACTTTTTTTTTAATGGTGCAATGAAGCTGTATTCATTTAAGGTCATTAGAATAAAAGAAACTGTTTCCAAAGAATCAAGCATTTCTTTTGAAATTTAAATACAGAGACTGGGCTTTGCCAGCATTCCTTTTATGAAAATTGAGCTATAATATGTACATAAATATTCCAAAATTTCTTAAATTCTCTAGTATTAGGTGATGTTATGTGGCAAATTAAGCCTTAGTTTACCAGGGCCGAGATTATAATTGGATGTTTTAAGTCAGTACAGTATATTGTTTTTGCCTAGTTCACTATAGATGAGAAAATACTCTAAATATGCTAACTTGCTGTGGTCACATGCACAGTATAATTTTGGACATTTTAAAGTTTCTTGTATGTTCCTCACTTTATAAGGGAGAAATTTGGTCAGCTGATCTCCCTTTTAAATATAAATTTCTATAATAATAAAAAGCTATCATATTTAAATGTTGATTGTTCTTTCCAAAAATACTTTTATAGCTACAATTAAAATTTTCTTCAAAAGGACTTAATCATTTTCAGTATAAAAATCTTGATTTTTG
The DNA here is from genome assembly GCA_902168415.1 of Peromyscus melanophrys. Classification (NCBI taxonomy): domain Eukaryota; kingdom Metazoa; phylum Chordata; class Mammalia; order Rodentia; family Cricetidae; genus Peromyscus; species Peromyscus melanophrys. The sequence goes on from CABHPR010152809.1 coordinate 44,039, forward strand.
TCTTATATTTTTCCCTCATGCTGTCTATTCGTCCCTCTAGCATCAAGTATGTGGAATTTTAGAAAGGTGAGCTACATTAGGGGTCAGTTCATTAAAATGATAGTCAAATCAGCACTTGCACTACATAGCTGAGGAAAAGGAATAGAGAGGAATGAGTTGTACTTGATATTGAGAACTTGATTAACTTGTCCAGTTTGTAGAAGTTGTAAGATTGCTTCATGCACCAAACCCTGGAACCTACCACTCCCCTCTCCACCTTTATGAGAAAAGTTTCCTGTGTAATAGGAAACTTAGAAAAAAGAGCTGTTTGTTGAGTTTCAATGCTGATTCCACTGATAGATGATCAGCCAGTAACGTTACCGTAAAGTTCATGAGTTTATGCTTTAATTGTGCTATCTTTTCTTATTAAAACAAGAAAAAAAATATTTGTAAGATGTCACTTTTTCAGCTGGGCTTTGGTGACACGCGCCTTTAACCCCAGTACTCAGGAGGCAGAGGTAGGCAGATCTCTGAGTTCAAGACCAGACTGATCTACAGAGTGAATTTCAAGGTAGCCAGGACTACATAGAGAAACCTGTCTTGGGGCGGGGGGGATCACTTTTTTTTTTTTTTAGAAAGTGTATGATGCTCTCTGCTGATCTATGATCTAAAATATAATTGGATAAATGTAAATTTTATCATTCTCTAAACCTATAACATTTTATCACTTAAAAATATATACAGAGATGAGCACTTCAATAGTCTCCATGTGCTCCTAAGGCCAATTAGCATGTGACTTTGTACACTGACAACTACTTTGAAGGAAGAAATCCAGTCTTGTGTATATGTGAATAATCTACATTTGATTATTAGTAATATATCTAAGGCATTTATAAAAGCAAAAACATAATTTAGGTTAGGGCTGTTGCACATTCAGTTTAGATGACTTCAGTATTGCTTCCATGGGCCAAGTGTATAAGTTTATTTCTGTTGAGACTTAATATAGGCTTTTTTTTTTTAATGTATGTTTATGTGTATATGTATGAGCTTGAGTGAGTTTATGTGCACGCACCACTTGCTTGCAGGAGTCCCCAGAGGCCAGAAAAAGATGTTAGATAATCTGGAACTGTTTTGAGGCAACAGGAGCTGAATCTGGGTCCTCTGTAAAAGCAGTAAGCACACTGAGGCATTCTCCAGCCCCAGTATAGGCTTTTCAAATCAATGTCTTAACTTGTGTAGTAGCTCATATTACCCAGTATTAAAATTATTGTGTATTTTGAATGTCCCACAGAGTTAAGTACAGGTGACATTTTTTCATTACTGTAGTTTAGCTAGTTTCAAGATTTATTAAAGAATCTTTGTTAACTAATAAATGTTTCTGAGAGATCTCCATTAGAGATAGTCCATAGTATGTCCGTGTGGTTTTTTTTTTAAATCTGAAATCACCCCCAAGCAATTTTTTTCTGAATAAATGAGTGAATCATCAAAAACAAACATAAAGCAATACACATAGTAAAATTACAAGATCTAGGGACTAATGAGGTTAAAAAAAAAATACAGATAGTGCATAATAGCTAAAGTTTCTAACAGTATTTGCTGTAGTCCTCTCCTTATACAATAGAACGGTTTGATGTGATGAGGTAAGGATGTATTCCATACTTGGCTCCAGAGGTTGCTCTTGTTCTTGAATCTAGGTATAAAGAGGCTGATGGTATTGTAGGAAAGAGGTTTTCTACCTTTGCATTGCTAGGTTAAATACTCAGGATAAGAAAGTCGTATTTCTTAGAACTTTATTGCACAGACTATGGCTCTTGGATCAGTAGTATTAACACTACCTGGGAATTTGTTTAAAACACAAGATTTCACTTCAGGTATAAAGAGTACTAACTGAGTAGTATATACTTTATGTTCAAGGCAGGTTCTTTTTTTCCTGACAATTTGTGCATACCCAAGCGGATAGTTTTTCTCTTCAGAACTTTAAACATAGTTATCAGCCTCTGTAAGCATGGTAACTTAACTAGTCAGATACAGCACCCTTAGAATACATTAGCACTGTGACTGATGGGGCTTTTGCAGCACACTTAGATTATGATATGTCGCCTGCCTTTTCAGGTGCCCCTGCCCAACACCCTTCCCCTCCCTAAGAGGGAGACTATACAGCAGAGCTCCAGCCTAACTTCAGTTCCTCCCACTACTTTCAGCCTCACCTTCAAGGTATGTACAGCATCCATCTCCAAGGCTCCTTAATCACTGCATGCAAGGGACGTAAGTTCACAGTAATAGTGATTTTTGAGTTATGTCAAATTATACCTTAAAATTACGTTGGCTTTTAACACTGTGCTTGGCAATGGCAAGTCTATTATGCTTGTGAATTTTGACATAAAAATAGAATTACAGTTTGTGATTTGTACTCAAATACAAAGTACTAATTATGGTAAGAATGCTTTTTTTTCTTATAAGTCATCTGTAAATTCAATGAATGCAGGAATATTTTATGAAAAGGCTATTAACATAGCATACTTGATAAGCAAAATTGGGAAGTTTTGGTTTGAGGTACTAAAGATTGAACTTGGGACCTCACATTTGAGGCAAGCACTGTACCACTACATCCCAGCGTTTGTTTACTTATTTAGATACAGTGTAGCCCAGGCTAGCTTCTAACCTTGCCGTGCTTCTGCTTCAGCTTCTTAGATAGCAAGGGTTACAGAGAGTCCTGTATCACCAGGCCTGGCATTTGCCATGTTTTTCTAGCCTGTTTTCACGATTTTTGCCTATGTGAACCTATAAGAAGGTTACTTGAGGTTATTTTAGATTTCTGATTCACCTCAGGGTGGGTTAGTGGTTAGGGGGAGAAAACATGAATTTTTTTAATGTCTTTATTTATTGGTGCCCTTTTTGGTTCATAATCCCGGCAAGCATGGGATTAGCCTCTAAAGGCAGGTTTTCCTGATTGGGTTGTAGTGACTCTTGGATGTTGCACAGGAGAGGAAGGGGAAGCGAAGTCATTTCAGTCATGTGGCCAGTGTTTATTTCTAGACTCTTGCTGCTCAGCCTCACCGTCACTTCTTTGTAAGAGTGTTAATAGACCTGTGAGGCTGTGACATAGATGTCTGATGTGCCCTGTTCTTCCTGTTGACTACCAATTCTTGTTGCGCCTTTGCTGCTGATTTTCCACTCAGAGGACTGTCTCAATCTGGATTCGTTACCTCTTTTTATAATTCAGACGATTTTTATGATTATATTGATTGGATTTCATATAAGCAAATGTAATGTCATTTGTACGTATTTCTGAGTCAGTTGTTAATTCTTTAGAATACCTCTTGAGCTTTGCCTTTTACTCATTTTTAACATTGCAAGAACTGTTATATACAGAGTTAAAGTTAAATTAGCTTGATCTGTCATCCTGTTGTTTTAGTTTTTTTTTAACCTTTCTTGGAAAAAATACTTAGCTGTAGAAGGTTCTATATGGGCATTATTTCCAGCATGTAAAATCATTATAATTTTAGTATCCTTGAATTTCCAAAGACAAACTGTTTCCTTGCTATTTAAGAAGTGAAATTAAGCCAAGTGTATGTGTGAACTATATCCCATACCATGTTAATTGCCTACTGCTAAAAAGACATAGTATTCTTCCCAAATTACTGCAGCGCTGCAGCGCCAAAAATGTCAGGTTACTGTAACAGTGGTCAACAAACTTAAGTTCCCTACAAAATGTTTGGTTTTGTTTTACAGTTACTTTTAACAGGTTTTAATGAAGATCAAAAGTTGGCATGTCCTAGATATGTAGATTGTTTATTTCAGAAGAAATCTCCTGATTAAGAAAAAATTATGTCTTTAGACTTTTCCTCTCATTACATTATATATGGAGAGTGTAGAACTTAAATAGGGTTGGATGTTCATCAACAAAGTCAGTCTTCTGTCAGAAGCTAGGCAGAAACCTCAGCTGTCCCTTAAGGGATGGAGGTGATAACACAAACCTGGCTGTGGATTCCATCATTCAGAACAACTAAGGAGAAACTCAACTAAAATACCAGGGTACATATTCTGAGTAGGAACTCAAATTCAGGGCAGTACAGAAGCAGAACGGTCTCTAGATGTACCATTCTAGGATTTAGAAAGGATCTCAGAATGGGGGGGGGGGGTGCAGGTTCCAGTAACACCCTACCCTCCACAGCTTTTATTTTTTAAATAAAGTACATTTGAATTAGCATAGTGATTGTGAGAAATACATATGCGTCCTTAAACATAAAAGAGTTGAACAATTTGATGGTTTAATGGTGACAGTCAGCATAAAATTAAGTGATGAGTAGTATGTGTGTGTTTTTTAAAGGGAATATGGTAAAGTACACATTAAGATTGTTTAAGAATTTAGAAATTGCTTGTTGGTGGTGGCACACACCTTTAATCCCAGCACTATGGAGGCAGAGGCGGGCAAATTATGAGTTCGGGTCTACAGAGTGAGTTCTAGGACAGCCAGGGCTACACAGAGAAATCTTGTCTCAGGAGGAAAGGCATTTAGAGATTGGCATTCTGAGAGCTAACATGTTAGTAGTATTAAAGATGTTTCTTAGGAAAATGACCTCTTACAAATCATCGTAGAAATTGTCGTGGATTTTCCTTTCAACCCAAAACTTCCTCTAGTAGTGCTGAGAACCTCATAGCCTTGGTAGAGGGATCTTCCTCTGCCCTCCAATTCAGACACTAGATAGCTTAAATTATTCAGCGTTTGAACAATGGCTGATCTAAGTTGATGTATGCTTAAGAGAAAATGAAATAGATGATGCATCTGAAATTTTAATATTAAAAAGCTTAAGAAATGGGTGTGGTGACATTTATGTAAATCTCAGGACTTCAGAGATGAAAGCAGTTCACAGTCATCCTCCAGTACATAATGAGTTTAAGGCCAGTCTATGGTACAATAAAACAGTGGAAACAAATTAGAGTAAAGGATATGTCTTGGTGTTTTCTATATCAATTATTATTTCAGTTTTATATATGTATATATATATATAGTCTTAAATTAACTGATAACCAAATTAATGCTACCTTTTTGTTTCTACTTTTTTAAATGTAGCTGGTAGAAAAATGTAAGTTGTATATGTGTTATCATTGTTGTCTGAAAGTTAGTGAACAATGCTGCTCTGATTTGAAGGTCTAATTCTGTCTTTTAAAAAATGAAGAGTACAGGTAAATCAGGGCCACAAATACAAATGGCTACAGGCAGTACACTAGCCTAGAATGTTGTCCTAGTACTTTGCCATCTGCACTTGAGAAGTATTGGTTTAAAGAAAGAATGGAGAGAAAAGGTGCTTCAGAAGGCCCTTTCTGACTTCGGTCCCATAGAGGAGTCATACTCTCTTTCTTACACTGGTGGGGAGGTGGAGCTTTAGCTATAGTTAAGTGTGCTATAGTTCATTTCTTAAAGCCTCCGATTAATTCTATTTTAAAATAATAATAACCCTTTGGGTGAGAGAACAAGTAAAAGGCTTGAAAACTCTCAGTCTGACACACTATTTGGAATCTACATGCTAGGGTGTAGAGAGTGTGGTATTTTGGTTTTCTTTGTTTTTGTTCTTTTTGTTTGCTTTAACAGAAGTCTGTTTTATTGCAGATGGAGTCTGCACGTAAGGCATGGGAGAACTCTCCAAATATAAGGGAGAAGGGGTCTCCAGTCACTTCCGCAGCACCTCCCATTGTGAGTGGGGTCAGCAGTAGTGCCAGTGGACCGAGCACTGCTAACTACAACTCCTTCTCCAGTGCGTCGGTGCCTCAGATCCCTGTTGCTTCGGTTACTCCTACAGCATCATTGTCAGGTGACATTTGTCGTGTGATCGTAGTTGCCTGATGGACCCTAGACAAGCACTGTACCCAAGCACTGGACCTCTGAACCGCTCCCAGCTGAAATAATGATATGCTATTCTTTAGGAAAAGTCCTCCCCTTCTCTTACTATCCTCTTATTTGTCTCTCAGAATTTTAATGTTACTGTTTTATTGATTGCTTACTAGAAAAGATTTTGCTGCATCCTTCCTCATTGAGGAAAAAATGTATCTTTTCTAATTTTTTTCTGTGAAGTTCACCTTTTTGTTGTCATTTTTACTATATCTAAATAATTTAAAACCCAGTTCACAAATACAAATTCCCATCACTTTTCCCCCCCAGTACATGTCTGGTTTAAAGGTACTAATGAAGTATTTTCTAATGAAGAGTTAGGTAGGCAGGGGAAAGTCTGTCACAGACTGGACTTAGAAGGAACTCCATCCTTCCTTACAGTTTTGCACAACTGCTGACTTAGAGGCTTTGTAGTTCTTAAAAGCAAAGGTTTCTAAATGCTTGACTTCCAGGATAGCACATCCCTTTTGTTTTTCCTAAATGCACCCATGCTGCTTCTGTTAAAAACAAAGTTTATTTCAGGCTTTTACAGTATTCATGATGTTTCCAAAGCAGTGAGAAATGCCTTTCTAATGGATAAAAAATATACTTTGTACAGAATTTGCTTGCTCTAGTTGGTTTTTATTTGATGATTATTACAGTGTTCTTTTTCCATATTGTGCTAATTTTGAGAACCCACTCCACCACTGGTGTTTGGGCTGTCCTGTACCTGTTTTTCTGTTATCTGTCATTAATGTATTTAGACAAACCCAATGTGGGCATGGTGGCACACACTTGTGATTTCAGCACTTGAGATACTGAAGCAGGAAGATTGGAAAACTGAGGCCATTCTAGGCAGCTATGAAGGCACTGTCTCAAAAGAAAATGAAAGAAAACCCTCAGAGATGATTCCTGTATTGTAATGCTGTGCCAAACAATGCCCAGTTGTATCTTCCTTTCTTTAAAACTTGTCCGGTCATTCCGCACTGCCCATTTGTAAGATGTCTTAGTAGACTAGCTTGAATTCCCATCTACTTGAGTGGGAATCGCTATAAAACAAACATCAGATTGTGGTAGGATGACTTGAATATTCCCCAGTCTTTCTTTGGAATCCAGTGACCTCCTTTTTCCAGGTCTAGCTTCCCTCTGCTGTTTGATTGAGCAAATGTGACAGGGATAAAAGTCTGTCCTTACTTGGTAGTGAGTGACATGACTGGTTTCTATTGTTGTTGCCGTTGTTTGGTTTTCTTCCCTTTTCTTTTCAAGACAAGGTCTCTTGTATTCTTGACTGGCCTAGAACTCTGTAGATGAGTGAATGACTCTGGCTCTGCCTCCTAGTGTGGCGATCGCAGGAACTCTGTACTAGGATCACAGGCCTACGCCACTATGCCTAGTTAATGGGTGCTGGGGATATGGTGCGTGCTGGGCAAGCACCTCTGTCAACTCAGCTCCATTGCCAGCCCTTGAGACACTCCAGTCCCTCAAGGATTTTTGACTTGTGGTTGTTTGGATGCTTTGATATCTATAGGACCCGTAGGACCAGAAGACCTAATAGGTATGAAGAGTGAACATGCTATGTTTTTCTCCCCTCTTCCAATACAGGAGCTGGCACTTACACTACCTCTTCTTTGAGTACAAAATCTACAACCACATCGGACCCTCCTAATATTTGTAAAGTAAAACCCCAGCAATTACAGACAAGCAGCCTACCTTCTGCAAGTCATTTTTCACAGTTAAGCTGTATGCCTTCCCTGATTGCCCAGCAACAGCAGAGTCCACAAGTTTATGTGTCTCAGTCGGCAGCAGGTAATAATTTTAGGTTTGATTATAGGAATTTAGAAATTGAACACTTAGGCTTTTCTCTTCTCATAACTCTTTCAAGCTTGGTGGTTTGTTTTTGTTGTTGTTGTTTGTTGTTGTTGTTGTTTTAATGTACTTTTCAAATATGTCCTGTAGATTTGAATCCTATCCCTCCATGACAAGAATTCTGGGACTTTTAGAGAGACATATGTGTGTGTGTCTCCGTTTTTTGTCTTGTACATTTATGACAAATTAGTGTCTTATAATTTGCAAAGTAATTTGTCCATGCCTTCTATTTTATTAAAATCTCCAAAGTATCTTACTTGAAAAAAAAAATAGTGAAGTTCTTGGTGAAGAGAACGTAAGAACAGCAAACAAGAAAAATGTTGTAATGGCGACTGTTACAGTGGCCATCACAAATGCTTAAACTCGCTGATGGTTTAAATTCTGAACAATGCAATTCATAATAAGGTTATTAGTAGCTAACATCTGTTATCTAATAATCTAAACCTAATATCTAAAGATACTGTATAAAGTACATGAATTAACAGTTCTTTCTTTAAGTAAGTTCTTTCTTACAAGATTTGTGTATTCATCTATATTGACTTTTATAAATAAGAATCTTGATTCCTATCTGATAAATTTAAGGGTGTTTATTTGATTGTTGTATAATAGTCACAAAAATAGTATGCTTAGGTCTTCAGAATATATTGCTATACAAACACAGCAAATCACAAAATTGTATGTTTGAAATATGTAAAAATATATTTAAAATCTATGCCAAACTTTTTAATTATTAAATCCCAATTGCTTTGAAATATGTTGCCCTATTCTAGTCAGTAGTTTAAAATTGGAGTGGATTTGCTGGTTCAGTGGTTAGGTTCAATTTTTGTATGAAATGTTTCTAATACATAGCCAATTGAGAACATATGAGAGCATCTATTTCATATGATCCAGTAGTACCAAATTTATAGTGTTTTATTTACATACACTTCTCTACTAGAAGTTTTATGTCTCAACATTTACACTTTTTCTGTGACTATTCATTTTTAGAGGGCTCACATTTGAAATTAACTAGAAAATATTTTTTTACTGCTGTAAGCAATTTGGTTTACTCCTTGGAAAATTCTGAAATTTAGAAAATACTGTTTATTTTTTCTGATTGTCTGTAGCTCAAATTCCAGCCTTCTATATGGACACAAGTCATCTATTCAATACCCAGCATGCACGATTGGCTCCACCTTCCCTGGCTCAGCAGCAAGGTTTCCAACCAGGCCTCTCTCAGGTAAACATTCTTCGACATTTCTCTTGGATTCTTAGTTTTTTAAAAAAAAAAAAATCCATTTTGAATTGTCTTGTGGATAGGCTGTTAGCAAAACTTGGGGGAAAAGAAAATTAATTCCCCAAATTAACAGAGCTTAGTAGTTACCATTATGCAGTAAGTCATAGATTAAAAAGAAAATTAGTGTTAAAAGGGAACTGATATATACTATAAATCTTTATTTTTATGTCTGGATTTTTGTTGTTTTTATTTTCTCAGTCTTGTGATTTGTATGTATGAAGCTCGTACCTATATATGCACTGTTTTTTGGGGTTTTTTTGTTTTGTTTTGTTTTTTTCATTGCAGCCAACATCAGTTCAGCAGATTCCAATTCCTATTTATGCCCCACTGCAAGGGCAGCATCAAGCCCAGCTGAGTTTGGGGGCTGGACCTGCTGTTTCCCAGGCTCAGGAATTATTCAGTTCTTCTATTCAACCATATAGGTAAATTGCATTAAAAGTTGATATTTTTAATATTATAATTGCAGATTATGTGATATCTAGTGCTAACTCTGTTTCCCCAAACCCTAGGGTACCATGTTATAAACTAAATAATTAAGCATGTTCATTATATGTTGCAAGCCTGTCTTTGGTGATTTCAGCTAGGCCTTGTTTTCTTCTGTTTTGTTCATGGTTCAGATGGGATTTTTATAACCTGTGGGCAGCCGTCTTGATTAGAGGATGGTTACTCACACTTAAGAGTCCCAGCACTTTGGAGACAGAGGCAGAAGAATCACTGCAAGTTCAAGACCAGCCTAGGCCATAGAGTGAGATCCTGTCTCAAAACAACAAAACAAGAAGCTTTATTTTCTTCCATACTTGTCTTAAGACAGACAAGGGGGGGGGGGGTGCGTGTATATGTCACACACACATCAAAGAGAAAACTAGGTTTGGCTCTCAGTTTTGTAATGAACATGTAAAACTTGAATCATTATCATAATTAGGAGGTAAAATGTAAACTGTTGTTGCTAAGAGCAGGCTTTTGCATGTGGAGCCTCAGAACTTTTGCATATAGAGTTCTGATGCATGCTGGACTGTAGTCTTAAAAAGTGGCCATAGACATTGCCTTCTCTACTTCATTACTAATTAGAATACTTGGTCATTTGAGATACTTGTTCTTAAGATTTTCAGATTCTAAATAAAATTAATGTATAACATGACCTTCTATTCCTTAATATTTACATAGATCACAGCCAGCCTTTATGCAAAGCAGTCTGTCCCAGCCTTCTGTGGTCCTTTCTGGTACGGCTATCCACAACTTCCCAACTGTCCAGCACCAGGAACTTGCCAAAGCACAATCGGGCCTTGCCTTTCAGCAGACTTCAAATACTCAGCCTATCCCTATACTGTATGAGCATCAACTGGGGCAGGCGTCAGGACTAGGAAGTTCTCAGCTGATTGATACACATCTTCTTCAGGTAAAGGAGTGCTTGCTTACTCGGGGTGTTCTTGTTGGGTTTTGATTTTGTTTTTTGTTTTTTTATCCAGATTCTTTTAAGCACATAATAATTTACAAAGAAAAAAAGATTGTTGTTGTTGTTTTGGTTTCTTGAGACAGGGTTTTTCTCTCTCTGTATCTCTGGCCATCCTGAAACTCACTTTGTATACCAGACTGGCCTCAAATTCAAACTGTCTCTATCTCCCAAGCACTGGGATTGAAGGCGTGCACCACCACACCCGGCTAAGATCTTCCCTTTTAAAATGATCATATTGGCCGGGCGTTGGTGGCGCACGCCTTTAATCCCAGCACTCAGGAGGCTGAGGCAGGCGGATCTTTGTGAGTTCGAGGCCAGCCTGGGCTACTAAGTGAGCTCCAGGAAAGGCGCAAAGCTACACAGAGAAACCCTGTCTCGAAAAACCAAAAAAAAAAAAAAAAAAATGATCATATTGATACAGATTGCATGGGAATTTCCTTCTTAGTTTTTCTTGTAAATTTTTCTAGGCAAGAGCAAATCTTACCCAGGCCTCAAATCTTTATTCTGGACAAGTACAGCAGCCTGGTCAGACAAATTTCTATAACACTGCCCAATCACCAAGTGCTCTCCAGCAGGTAAACTATGGCATGGTAAATTTCCTCAATTTTCTATATTATTCTTTGTATTGCTTTTGTTATTCTTTGGATATTTATATAGAACCAAGATAGAAGAAGTGGCTTTCAAACTTCACTGCAGTGTTCTGGGGATTCCATTAGCTCCATTGAAAGCGAAAGGTGCTTCCTTCAGTGCTATAACAGCCAGTTCTTCATTGTACCTCCACCTCTAATTCATTCTAGTTTCACCTCTTTTTTTAAAAGCTGAGTTTCCATGATACAGCTTATAAGAAAAGAATGCATGAATATGAAAGTTTGAAAACCATTTTTTCAAGAATATAATGTGACATGCCCATTAGTGTTAGAGGTAAACAAAAACTAAACAGGTTAATAACTTTGGTGCTATAGCAAAGAGTGGCAGTAAAGACAGCACCTTAAATGTATGGATACAGTTAGATTTCCAATGGAAATGAATGTTCTCTTCTGACATTATTACACATGGTAGAAGGTTAGAGAAGGGCAAGTCATTAATAATATCTTACTGACACGTAAAAGTTGTGTGTATGTGCCAGGCGGTGGTGGCGCACGCCCTTAGTCCCAGCACTAGGGAGTTCGAAGCCAGCCTGGGCTACAGAGTGAGTTCTAGGAAAGGTGCAAAACTTCGCAGAGAAACCCTCTCCAAAAAAAAAAAAGTTGTTTGTATGAAAATTAGAAAGTTTTTGTTAAGAACACTCATTTTGACCAGACTTGCAAATAATATGGCAGTATTGGTGGAGGGAACTTTTGCTGCTTGGATTCTATTTTGTATATTTGACATGCACTATGAGTATCTTCAAAGTTAGTTATCATTTCATTGAATATAGTTTCTTCACTACAGTTAACATATACAGAACTGTAATCTTGATGTTCATATGGTAATGAAATCACCAGACAGCACATTTCTCAAGATCCGTCCCTGTTGTTACGCAGCATCTGGTTATATATTGTCATCAGACCGCTAATATGAGAATAGATAGTTAGGATTGAGTGCGCTGCTGCATGCCTTTAAACCCCGCACTTGGAAGACAGAGGCAAGCAGATCTCTGTGAGTTCAAGGTCAGCCAGGATTCCATAGTGAGATCTTGTCTTAAAGAGGAAAAAGAAAATAGTGATACTTACCTAAGGATTTGGTGGATATTTGATGAAACTATTCTTACATTGTTAATTTTAAAAGTCTTTGAAGATCTCTGTTTGTATACATGTAGATATATATACACAATAATCATAAGCAAATGATTACAGTTTCTCTTTGCTTCTTTTTCTAGGTTACAGTACCTTTACCAGCATCTCAGCTCTCCTTGACTAATTTTGGATCTGCAGGACAGCCTCTGATTGCTTTGCCTCAGACACTTCAGCCCCAGTTACAGCACACAACACCACAAGGACAGGCCCCAAGCCTGAGCCGCCCTGCACAAGTCAGCCAGCCTTTCAGAGGCTTAATCCCTGCTGGAACACAGCATAGCATGATGGCAGCCACAGGAAAGGTTAGTATACAGAAGGGCTTACTGCTGATGGTGCTTGGAGATGATAAGAGATGTGTATGTTCTGTTAGTGTTGTCCATGAAGATAAAATGCATGCACACATGACAGTCACTCGAACATACGTGTGTGTGCACACACAATAAAACAGATACAATTTTAAAACAGCTGTAAGATGGCTCATTGGGTAAAGTCACCTGCTGCCAAGACTTAAGACCTCAGTTCAATCCCAGGGACCCATATGGTGGAAGGAGAGACCTGATAACCCACAAAATGTCCTGACCTCCATGTTCGGGGTAAAGAAGTGTGCACCCACTAAATAAGTACATAAGTAAGGTATAATATAAATAAACATTTATATTTTTATATATGTTTTATATATATATATATATAAAAAAAACATTGATTTTTACAACCCCACAGAAAACTTCACATGCATGTATGCTTGTTTTTCTTACATTATTATTTGCTACTTTTTTTACACTCCCTGTTTTTGTCTAATAACAATTCAGAGGGTTTTTATAGAAACTTTAGTATTACATAATCTCTCACTTAATTATAAAAGTCTGCTTGACCCAGTGACTGTAAAATTTGAAACCAACTATAGGATTCTATAGTTTAACCATCATATATAGGACATTAAGCACAGGAATGTTAACTTTATTTTGTGTTTTTTCTCAGATGTCTGAAATGGAACTAAAAGCCTTTGGGAGTGGCATTGATATCAAACCAGGGACACCTCCAATTGGTGGCCGAAGCACCACACCAACGTCTAGTCCATTCCGGTAAGGAATTGACATTTAAATTGCTTAGGAAATTGAAAAATAATGAAAAAAATTCAATTGTCTAACACCTCCTCATGTATTATCAGTCCTATGCTAAGCAGAGGTGATTAAGACATTTGTTTGTTTGTTTTATCTAAGGTGTTGACACTGTATTTTAAGAACATCCTTTTAGTACAAGTATAGGAACTCTTTCTCACCCTTGCTTCTCTTAATAGCACTACCATGGGATCTTTTTGTGTTTTAATTAACAACTAAATGTGATGGGAACGCAAAAGAAAATGTCTTTGAAAATCTAACAGCATTATTTACTTGGCACTACTCTACTAACCAGTGACTTCTTTTCCAAGGGCTACTTCAACAAGTCCAAACAGCCAGTCTAGCAAAATGAACAGCATTGTTTATCAGAAGCAATTCCAGTCAGCCCCTGCCACAGTGAGAATGACTCAACCATTTCCTGCACAGTTTGCACCCCAGGTAGGCAGCTCCGAGGGAGAATGAATGTAGTGCTTGTAAATGGTGGCTAATCTGACTAAAGTTGTGGTTTTATAATCATAACATGGGTGAACCAGTTAAGATGTGCACCTCTGAGTGAAGACTTGTCTGGTTTTAACAGTGGATGTGTGATACTCAGATATATTCTTTCTGTTGTTTATAAATACATAGGCAGTAGTTTAGTTTTAAAGCAGACAGTAGAAATACTCAAGATTCCCCACACAACTCTTGAAGTTTGAATCCTGTTCCCTTTGTCTTTTTTTGAAGAAGTTTAATTTTCAGCGAAGGGTCCCAGTGCTTAAGTTTTCCAGGCCTAAAGTGGGTTTTTGTTTTTATGGTATCTGTAGTTGCAGTAAGAGTTTCAGAATGTTTTAAATAAATGGGTGGGTATGTTTGCTTCTCCTTCCCTTATTGATCATATTGAAGACTGACTATGGTTGATAACTCATAGGCTAGAATTGGTTCCTAAGAAACACATTTGTTGAATTACTGTTACTTTGTCTTCAGATCATGTTTGGCTTAGAAGTGTGCTTTTCTGCAATTGTCCCTTTAAAGATCCCACGATCCTACTTATTTAGAGCCTTTCTATCTCCCCCGTAGAATTTGCAGCTGAAGTGCCATAGCATGCTTTGCCTAATTTTTCTGTTAGACTTTATAAGCATGGCCTGTATGTTCTTTGTCCTTATTAATGGAATGGCACGATCCAAAAACTGACTGGCAGAGTGGGCACAGGTTTACTCTGGGATAAGCCAACCTAGTCTAGGTGGCTTTTTTTTTTTTTTTTTTTTTTAACAGTTCAATGTGTATGTTTTGTTTTTTCACCCAGATTCTCTCTCAGCCTAACCTGGTCCCTCCATTGGTAAGAGCCCCACATACTAACACCTTCCCAGCGCCTGTACAGAGGCCACCAATGGCACTGGCCAGTCAGATGCCTCCTCCGCTGACCACAGGCCTCATGAGCCATGCTCGTTTGCCACATGTAGCCAGGGGTCCTTGTGGATCACTATCTGGAGTCAGAGGTAATCAGGCCCAGGCTGCGTTGAAGGCTGAACAAGATATGAAGGTTAGTACAGTGTTAACAGCCAACAGAGCAACAGTCTGTCTCTGAACCATGTCTTAAATGCCTCTGGACCCATAACGATATATCCAGGCATTCGTTGTCTTTAGTAGACTTAACCAAGCTAACTACTTTTATTCGTACCACCACCACCACCACAATTTTTTTCTCCCTTCCATCCTTACCTTTTCCTCCTTTTTATGACCCCCCCCCTTGCCACTGTAGTCAGGAATCAAATTAACATTTAAACCATATCCAAATGAATTGCTTTTGAAATAAGTGAGGGAGATCTGAGTTTGGATGCACTATTTTTTAAGTATTAAAAAAATGTGATATGGATTGTTTATTACAGGTTACCCCGTTTTATTTCTTTTTTCCCCCTTCCCTCCCTGACTTCCCCTCCCCCACCCAGTGTAATACATAATCATGGTTATGTGAACTCTGGAATGGGTAAGACATGTTAGCTATCTTTGATTTTTTATTTCTTCACAAGTCATTTAAATAATTTTCATCTCAAACTGTTTTCTACGTCCTTTTTTTGCCTGCCACTAGAGGTGGCTATATTCCAGAATATAAGTATAAATTAACTCAGTAATGCACTTTGGGATCCTTCATGATGAAAGGCACAAATAAACATGGGTTTGCTGAGGCCATTAGGAGTCTGTGTGGGGACAGTTGTCAGCATAAATCTTACCCGTCTGCCTGTATAACCAGTTGGAGTTTGTTTCTGTAATTACTTTAGGGGTGACTCTAAGAATCTTAGTGATTTTACTTGCTTTATCATGACATGGATTAGACTAGATTAGTGCTTACAAGTAGGGAAGTGTGCACAGTAATGCTTTACTCTGAATTAGAAACATGTTTGTGATAATGCTGATTAAAGAATTCAGTTAATTGATAGCCTTTGTGTTTCTAATGCTGAGTAATCCAACTCAAAGTCTCCCCTATAGGAGAAGTCTTGTTACACATCACTTAGTTTTGTTAGGCTTGCCTAGGGCTCCATCTGTTTGTTACTACTAAAGTACCAGCCCCAAAAGCTTTGCAGATTGTGTAGCCTTCTGCTCCTGGCTACTTGCCACTTGATTTTCAAACATTTCTCATGTTAGAAATGGCATTAGAGCTTAATAATAATAGTGGGATGGGAGAATACAAATTTCTTTCTTAAGTTTCTAGATCTTTAGATAGTATAGGTTACCTCTAGAACATGAAGGAGTTTTTGTTGTTGTTGTTTTCTTTTTGTTATGTGAAAGAGGGGTAGAAAGTTACGTTTTAATTGTATATATTGTAGTACTATAATTTACAGATTAACGTAAGTATCTTCTTTGGGGCACATAGTCAATGAAACTAAGATTATTTACCAGCTCAGAATGTGGTAGGAGCTATCAGAACTTAGTGATCAAGTGAAGTTGTAGTTACTAATTTCTGATGCTCTTCCCCTGCAGAAGAGAGCTGTGGGAAGAGGACTCAGCCACAAGACATTTGGTCCTAGGTGTTGGTAATGCCACAATATAAGTGCTTCCTTTTCATTTTATTGTAGACCACATATTGATAACTAGAAGTTTTAAGTGTTACAGTACATGTATGTTTTCAGATTTGCAAGCAGCCTCCCTGAATAAAGTATCCGTGAGCTGTTCCCCCCTAAAAAATACAAACCAACAGCAATGTGTATTTTATTGTTTATAAGAGGGCAGACGCTAGAAAGATGGTGGGAGGTGGTCTTGTTTCCTGAATTTTTTTAAAAATCACATAGAATATTTTCAAAGATAGGAAGAAGCCTATGCATTAAAAACTGAAAGATCAATGGGGCCAAACCAACTTAGGGAAAACTGATTTTTGTGATTGGTACAAAAATTTGAACTGAGATTGATTTGAGAGGCTTTGGTATGTTGGGTGATGTTGCAGTATTTTCAGTTTTTGTTTTCTTATTTTTTAAGGCAAAGCAGAGAGCAGAGGTTCTTCAGTCCACGCAACGGTTCTTCTCTGAACAGCAACAGAGCAAACAGATAGGAGGCAAAGCCCAGAAAGTGGACAGTGATTCAAGTAAACCTCCCGAAACACTGACGGACCCTCCTGGTGCCTGCCAGGAAAAAGTAGAAGAAAAGCCACCCCCTGCACCCACCATAACCACCAAGCCTGTTAGAACTGGACCAATCAAACCTCAGGCGATCAAAACCGAAGAAACAAAATCTTAAAAGCTTTGGTTTATTTTGGGGCATTGGGGATGGGTGGGCAGGGAAAATGAAGTCAAATAATGCCAGCAGCCAGGGGGTAGAATGGTCTGTGACGTTATCCTGTGTAGAGCTTGAAGATGCTCAAGGGGCATAGAGCATTTACACTGATAGAGCTGCCACTCCAGTGAAAAGGAGGCTCTACAGGCTTGCACCTACTGTGTAATGTCTGCTTGGTTGACATGCATCTTCAGTCGGTTTATATACAAGTGTGTCCACACATGCGAAAGTGCATACAGTTTAGACCTAAGGAAGGAGCTTTGTGATTCAATGAAACACCAGAAGTAAAAGGAAAATCCACCATGGCTCAGTTGGGCACTGGGTGGTCCCATTGATAGATCAGCTGTGGTTCTTTTGCTCCCTTGTGTTCTTTGAATGTGTCTGTGGCATTTCTAGGCTTGAAAGTAAAATGATGCTAACTGGTGCTGGATAGAGGAGCCTTATTTTTTATTACGGCAGCTTGTTATTTTTGTAACATGGTGATTTGGTTGAACACAATAAAGTACAGTAGTAACTGATCTCCCCTTCCTGGATGAGTGAGCAGATGATTAAATACTGATGTCAGCATTCTTGAGTATATTCAAGTGAGCAACATTTGGCTTCTGCTTCTGTTTAAAATGATGCTGTGTTTTGATTGTGGTCCGAAGCTTTGAAGCACTACTTGGCATCTCCTTCCTTCCTTGGAGGTCTCACCATTTAAGCATAACAGATTTGATAAAGTGTTGATAAGGTGAGGTCTTGCTTATCTCCACTAGGTCATCTTCATATGAATCCAGTGGTTGTAAGGTTTTGTTTTAGGGTTATTCTTTCATTTTTTTAATAACGGTTTTTAGCTGATGTTCATGAGAGAATGAATCCTTAGAACTGTGCCACTAAGTGAAAGGAAATCCTATCTAAGAGTGTGTTTCTTTACAGAGCTTGTCATACCATCCTTTGGGCCCTCTGCTGGAAAAGTAGAATCAAGTCTCAAATAATGCCTTTTCAATTGTATCCTCTAGTATTATAGGTGTAGGACAGTACTGTATCATACCCTCTGTGAATGTAAAATAGCTTGTACCTGCTTTATGATACATAGTAGTGACTGTGCTTTATCAGAGCTGTTTTTAATGATGTTGCTCAGAATGTTTTCTTTCCAGATGATGATTGAGAAACTAATTTAAAAAAAAAAAAATGGTGCCAGGTACCACAAGAGTAACAGGACTGTGCTGTTTTCTGGGGTTTTGTTTTTTACTTTTTTTTTTGTTTGTTTTTTTTGTTTGTTTTTTTTTGTTTTTGTTTTTAAATGGAGTGTGCTGGATGTCTCTACAATTTTGTTCAAGTGACTGCAGAACCTGGAAAAGCTGTTGCTGCTATTGATGCATAACATACTGCTATTATTGGTCTTTTATATAAATATAAATATATATATACATATATATAATTTGAATTTTTGGAAACTAGCTGTGCTGTCAACTTTGGAAAAAAGTATCCCAGTTTACCGTGTTGAGTTGGCATTGTACAGAAATTAACAGCCATATTGGTCTAGAAATGTTGAACTTAATTTTTTTTTCCATTTGTACAGGGGTAACGCACTGTATTAAATATGTAAGGTCTTATCTACGTGGGTTTGATTACAAAAACTAATAAAGTATTCTCTAAATAATGAATCGTGCAGCTTCTAATCCATTCCAAAATCTGAAGCAAGGCTTGTGAATGTACCAGTGATCATAACCAAGAATACATTTACACCCTAGGGGGGAAAAATGTCATCCAAATTTTGGATGAATTTCAAGAATTTTGAAGCTTATTCAGTCAGTATTGTTGCGGAGGGTAATAATTATGGCCCATGTTCTCAGGATAATCAGACTTTGACTGGGAGATGAAACAAGAGAAGGACCAGGAGTTAAAGGTCATTCTCATCTAGGTAGCAGGTTTGAAGCCCAGCCTGGGCTGTGAGAACCCTGTGCGGGGAGGAGGAGAGAGGAACCATAGAAGCCCTGTCTCAGGGAAAAATAAAAACAACCTATAATTAGAGAGTCAGATGAGGAGAACTCTAAGATTGATCTTGATGGTTTAAAATCCCAAACAGAAAACGTTTTACCATTCTTGATAGAAGTGGAAGGACCAAAAGTAGACCTGAATATTTGCGTGTTTCTCAGTACTTTTTTTTTTTTTTTTTTTTTTTTTAGCACATTCACGGTCATTAGCATTATTTCCTGACTTGACAAAGCTCTGGAAGATTTTGTTTATTCCTGTATGTTTGACACATGGCTTCTAGACAGAGCTTTAGCAGAGCCAGTCACTGGGTCATTGATAGATTGTGGTTCCTACACACTTAAAATACTCGGACATTGGCTGCTTTCAGGTCTGTAGTCTTCTGTGAGAGGGTTAGAAACCCCGACAGAGCTGTAGTCACTACATCACATATTTGCTTTCTTACTGTCACTTCCGTCACCGCTACTTTGTATACTCCATCCAACCCCGAGTTTAATCTCCATGAAGCCTGCATTCTGTCTGCACACCAGTGTGTGCCACTCAGTTACGTAAAACACCACTGATACTTTGGCCTAGGTCTGCAATGGAAAATGTTAACATTTGTGTAAGTCAGTGGTTCCCAACCTGTGGGGTCTTGACCCCTTTGGGTTGAACAACCCTTTCATGGGTTGTCTAAGACATATTTACAATACAGTTCGTAAAAGTAGCAAAAGTAGCTATAAACATCATTTTATTGGTTGGGGGTCACCACAACAACCTTTAAAGGATCATGGCATTAGGAAGATTGAGAACTCCTATGTAAGTACAATTTACAGATCTTTGGTGTGTGTTTGGTTTTCACTTAGTTATGTGTCAACTTCCCTTTGGGGGCAGACTGGTGCTGTCGTCCATTGTATTTAACAGACCTTTTACCGAGGGAGTAGAGCATACCAGCCTCAGCATTTTTGTATCAGTAGACTCCAAAGCCTCACCCTACTCTAACCCCAACTAAAGAGAATGGCCTTCCTGAACATCAGTCAGCTGCACCAACTTCGAGCTTGGAAGCAGACCTGGTCACAAGTCATGGAGGATGTGTATGCTTGCACTGCAGAAGCAGCGTCCATTTGGGAATTGCAGCCCAACGTCTGAAGTGGGCCAAGACGAGCTGAGTGAATGCCAGAGGTGGGCTGAGACAGATAGGGTAGGCCCTCAGCCAGTGCTGTCTCTGCAGTCCTAGCTCAGTCTGGACTGCTTTCCACATAAACCCCAGAGATGACCATTTCTTCTAACCACATGGGTGATGGCAGAATGCGTCTCTCTAAAGAGTCACCCAACTTGGTCTGTGGGCTCAGCTGGTGGGAGCAGCTTAAGGGAGTTCTATACTAATTTGCATATCGGAAGCAGTGAAGAGCTGTGGTTGTGTCTGATGTGCAGGACCAGCCAGGCCAGGGTAGTACATGCCTCCATCACTATCCCTCTCCATGAAACTGCTCTCCCAGCTTTACATGGAGCCTCACCTCCCCTTAAGACCCAATCATGTTTCTGGAAGCAGAGGCAGGCAGATCTCTGAGTTGGAGGCCAGCCTGGTCTACAGAGTGAGTTCCAGGACAGCCAAGGCTACACAGAAACCCAGTCTCAAAAACAAAAAAAAGCAGGACCACTCCAAACAGCCCTTTTCTAATTAGTTTGAATCCAACCAAAAAATGATTGCTTTTCTCTCTGTCCCCCAAACAAGTAAACAAGAAACATATCTGTCCATCTCGGCAAGGAAGAAATACTGTTTCGTTACTGATTTGTGTATTTCTTATTCTCCACTATTTTTCATCCTATATACTTCCCCTCACTTTCCCTCTTCCTGTTCGCTGTTTTTTTTTTTTTT
>CABHPR010152810.1:0-36150 GCA_902168415.1 Peromyscus melanophrys
AAGTCTGGGATTCACTCACCATCTTCTGTGCTCCTCCAAGTGGCTTGGGTCACTTCTCCAGCTCCACCCTCTGCAGCACACACAGCTCATCTTCTAGGTTCCAGCTGGCTCCATTCCACACCTGCTGCTGTTCTTGGTGATCATCCCATAGTACTGGCATCTCCAAAATGCTGGGGTCTTCTACTACAACTGGGCTGCACTTTCACCCACAGCCTCTCATAGGATCTCATCATGGAGCCACGCCTCAACTTCTCTACATGACCCTTTCAATCCTGGGCCTTCAACTGCCACTGAGGCTTCACTGTCACCAATGGCCTCTCACAGTGCCAAGCCTCAGCTGCTCTCCATGACCCCTTCATGCCTTCAAAACCAGTACCACCTGGGTGACTCTTAGATGTTACCAAGTCCTGCTGACAGCACAAGGTACAACCTTGGCCAACTCTAGAAACACTTTCCAGAAGTGTTTCTCAGGAAGAAGATTTTCCAGAAGATTTCACGGCAAGGATTCTGATCTCTTCTTATTCATTGCTAATTTCTCAGCTGCAGGTGACCAGCATCAATTGTCCCAGTAACACAAAGGTTTCACTTTGGTAGTTCTGGTATCTTGTTAATCACAGCTGATTCTTCAGCTCCAGCTAACCAGAACCACAGGATCTTAATTCAAAATAACAAATGGCCCCAATAGAGTCTTTAAACTTTCCTCTGAAACTTCACAAGCCAGGCCTCCATCTTCTGCACTGCTCTCAACATTCTTCCAAGCTCCTACAGAAGAGCTCACCAAGCATTGAACACTCTGGCTTTTCTTGTACATAATTCCAAAGTCCTTTCACAATCCTTGCTAACACAACATGGTCAGGTCTGTCATAACAAAACCCCACAATCCTGGTACCAACTTCTGTCTTAGTAACGTTTCTGTTGCTGGGATGAAACACCATAACCAAAAGCAAGTTGGGGAGGAAAGGGTTTATTTGGCTTACACTTCCATCACTGTTCATCATTGGAGGAAGTCAGGACAGGAACTCAAACAGGGCAGGAACCTGGAGCTGATGCAGAAGCTGTAGAGGAGTGCTGTTTACTGGCTTGCTCATCATGGATTGCTCAGCCTGCTTTCTTATAGAACCCAGAACCACCAACCCAGGAATGGCACCACCCACAGTGGGCTGGGCCCTTCCCCATCAATCACTAATTAAGAAAATGCCTTACAGCCAGAACTTCAGAAGGCGTTTTCTCAATTAAGATTCCCTCCTTTCAAATAACTGCAGCTTGTGTCAAGCTGACATAAAATTATCCAGCACAGTCCCCTAATAACTTATTTTAAAAATTTTTCTATAAACAGACACATTTTCACATTTTGCCTAAGGATAAAACTCTCTCTCTCTCTCTCTCTCTCTCTCTCTCTCTCTCTCTCTCTGCATACATACATGCTAATTTAAGACTATGAATATAGCTCACCACTCAATACTCACCTAATATACATGAGACCCTGCGTTGACTCTCCAGCACACGAGCAGGGGAAAAAGTGAATTTATCAGTTGTTCTAGGTGTAGTCCAGAGGGACAGACCTTTATGATGATAGTGTGAGCCTCAACTTGATTATTTCTATTGGCAAGCACGCCATCACTGAGCTAGGCTTCTGTCCTGGGGTGGTTTTTTCTCTTTCCTTCTTCTGTGCGCATGTGGTATGCATGCATGTGTGTATGAGTGTTTGAGTGTGTGTGCACACGTGCATGTGGAGCTTGACAGCAGGTTTACTCTCCATTTAATTAATTAATTTTTTATTTTAAACAATTTTCATACGATACAATTTGACCATAATCATTCCCCTTCCCAGAGTCCCCCAAGGCCCTCTTCACCTCCCTATACACCCAACTTCATGTTCAAAACCAAAAAGACAAAAAACCACCAAGTCATAATGAAAGAAAGCGCGTACAAAAAACATGGAGTCTGTCTCGTGTTGGTCACCTACCTTGGGCATGGGGCTTGCCCTGGGGTTTGGTCAATATGTCTGGTGTCATTCCATTGGGACAAAAAATTGATTATCTCTGTCGTAGCAAGGATCAGTTACAAAGAGCTTTTTGTTTAGGAATGGAACTTGGTGCCTACTTCCCCTTCTTGTGCTAGGGTTTTTGTCTGGATTGAATTTGTACCGTTCTTGTGTGTACTGTCAAAGTCTCAGTGATTCATATGTGCATCAACCTTGTCTGAAAGACTGTTTCCTTGGAGTCATCCATCACTACTGGCTCTCGCAATTCCAACTTATTTGTTGAGGCAAGATCTGTCCCTGATCCTGGCACTTACTTACTTTGACCTAGCCAGCTTGCCTCAGCGATCTCCTGTCTAGTAGGATCCTGAATACTGGGATTATAAAGGTGGCCACCACAAGGGTTCTGGAGCTCCAAAATAGCAAACATTTTATCCATTGAATCACCTCCCAGCTCCTGGGATAGTTGTTTTTAATGACTCTGAACAACGAAGAGCCTAAGGAAGCTATAATGACAAGCTCTAAGTCCTAAACACTCAGAAGTAATGTCCACTGGAGTGACTCATCATCTTTTCAAGTTTTAAGTCTGAGATACACGGAAAGGACCAAGTAGATGCCATAACAGGCTGCTCAGTCTTCTCTCGGTGAACAGGCCCCAATTTCAGTTTCCTAAGACTTGAGCAAGCAGTTTCTGGGAAGGCTATGAACAAAAGACATAGTCCTTGCAGTAGCTCCCTTTCTGCATGCACTCTGACTGCTCAAGGTTCAGTTGGTTGTTTACTGTCTGGGACCTGTGGTGGTATTGTGTTCCCTAAAATATTGTGCATGCTAATAAACTTATCTGGGGTCAGAGACAGAATAACCACAATATTAAACATAAAGGATAGGCACACGCCTTTAATCCTAGCATTCCAGAGGCAGAAATCCATCTGTTTAAGGATACAGCCAGGCATGGTGACACACGCCTTTAATCCCAGAAAGCGAGCCTTTAATCCCAGGGAGTGGTGGTAGAAAGCAGAAAGGTATATAAGGCGTGAGGACCAGAAACTAGAAGCATTTGGCTGGTTAAGCATTTGGCTAGTTAAGCTTTCAGGCTTTGGAGCACAGTTCAGCTGAGAGCCATTCAGATATGAGGACACAGAGGCCTCCAGTCTGAGGAAACAAGATCAGCTGAGAAGTTTGCCAGGTGAGGTTATCTGTGGCTTGTTCTGTATCTCTGACCTTCCAGCATTTACCCCAATACCTGGCTCAGGTTTGTTTTTATTAATAAGACTCTTTAAGATTCATGCTACAGGGACCCCTCACCAACTTAGAGCTACGTGCATGGGTCAATGTGAACGTGTGAGGCCAGTCAGCCTCCATGGCAGCTCAAGGACAAAGCCTGGGACTTGTCCAGGCCTGCCCCAAAATGATAACTGTAATCCCCAACCAATAAATTCAAAGGTTACACACCCTCACCCAATCATATGATGCAAAGGTTTGTACCACCCTGCTTGCAGTTTTTCCCTTTAAAACCCCCCACCCTGAGTGCTCAGGGCCATCCTCCTCCACCCACTGTGTCAGATGTTGGACACGGACCAAGTCCAGGCTTGCCTGTTATCAATAAACCCCTGTGTGTTTTGCATCGGATATTGGCTCTGTGGTAGTCTTGCTCAGGGGTCTCGCGATGTGGCCACAACAACACAAAACCTGAATTCAAAATTTGTTCCCAGAGTCCCTGAACTACAGTATTAATCCACAATCTCTTTCATTTTTCTTCATTCATTGTTGGGCAAAAGTTTGGGAATCAGTTAGGAAGCAGTGAAGATCTGGGCAAAACGGAAAGATCCAAAGGCATTTGCTGGTCTGTGTTGTGTTGCTATCACAGAATACCACAGGATATGCAATCTGCAATGAACAGGATCTTATGTAGTTTATGGTTCTGGAGTCCAGGAAATCCAAGCCTGAGTATCATCCTATGTAGCAGATGTGTCTTGCTTACGCATGTCAAAGTAAGAGTAAGAAGGGAAGGTAGCCAAACTCGTCCTTCTATCAGGAACCCATTCCCTCAGTAACTCCCCCATGTTAGGGTCCTGGAAAAGTCCCACAAAAAAACTACCATCCACGTATGCAATCAACAAGAGTGTTTATTATCTCGAGAAAGCTTCCAGCATGCTGGGTCTGGCCATCCCCCACAAAGGCAAGATAGCAATGACCCTAAGAGGAACTCACAGTCTCCTTTTAAGTACAGCTAAGGGGCATTCCCAGAGCAATTAGGTCATTTTAGATATGATTGGCTTAAGCAAGTGGCAATCATATTAGCACATTCTAGGGCTAGTCAGGGGCTGATTAGGGCTACAGCTTTTCCATTTGGGGGGCAGGCCTGCACAAGTCCCAGGCTTTGTCCTTGATCTTCTGTGGATGCTGGCCGGCCCAGTATGCACTGACTGTGGGGTCTGGCTCAGTGGTCCAGGCTTGGTGCATCTTTTCTCCCTTGTCCCTGTTATCAGGGGCACCAGTGATAAATTGCCCTTTGTTTGTGGCTCTTTCAGAAACTGCTTGCTCAGTCCTAGGAAACTGAAATTGAGGCCTGATCTCTGACAGAGAAACCTGTTATGATATTTGCCTGGAGCAACCTCTTACGATATTTGCTTGGCCCTCTCACCCCACTGATGTAAAAATGGTATTATTTCATGCATGAGGGCCAAACTGCCTCTTAGTAAATTTCTCACCTCTCAACAGTGCTGCCATTTGTACTGAGAATTACATTTCCAACACATGGACTCTGGGACACGTTCAAGCTGTAGCACTTTCCAAGTATTCAAACACGGCAGGAGGAACTCTTCCTTCTCCTTCAGGTGGAGCTACCCCTAACTTGCTCTCTGGGTCCCCACAAGTCATGGTTGAGGCCCTGTGAGCTGATTCGCCTTGTGATTTAGCCATGTTCTAGGCTAGCGACTGGGCTGTCCCCGGAAGACAGACTCAGGAGGGATGTGTACACCAAAAAAAGATGCAAGATACACTCATTTTTTTATTTCATTTGTTTTCCTATATAAATCATAGTTTTTTACTGTTCAGCCACGATTAGGTATTAAAATTAAAAGCAAAAACGACAAGTTAAGACTTAACAAAACCACTAGGCATGCTGAAGGAAGTGAAAGTGGAGATAGGCAGCGTGCAGTGTGCATCAATAAATATGGGAGGGACATCTCGGAGAAGAGGGAGGTGTGCTTAAGATACGAGGGGAATGGAGTGGGGAAATTCTGACCTCAGGAGAGCAGCTATGGGAAGAAACTGCAGGATATGATTGCTAAGCTCCACTATGTTTCTGAATCACCCCCTCCTTCCTCCGTCTGCCTTTCTACCACGCTGGATCAGTTCCTGCTAACCACTGCCCATCTTCATCGGGTGGATTCCCCTCCTCAGAAGCATCCCCCCACACCCCTAGGACCTGCTTCCGAGCTGTCTCCTCTCCCTTCAGGTTGCTGCTGTTCTGTGCCTCTGGTGATTCATCGCTGTTTGGCTGAGTGTTCTTTGCCACTTGCTCTTCCTTTTCAGTGTCTTCAGGGCTTTCCTGGAATGACTCCACTTCTTGTTTTAGCTGTTTAGTCCTTAGCTTGAAGGTCATCTCCTCTGAACTTGATTTAACTACACCTCTCTCATGATTCTCAACCTCCTGACTAGGATGTGAACGGCAAACCCAGGAGGGATGTGCACAGCAGAGGACACACAAGAGACTGCTCAGTTTTATTCTGAAACACTTTGGGAACATGGAGTAGATTGAGAAAGGAACTTACTTCATTTGGGAGAAGGCTGAATCTACTGGCATTTGTGTAGTCTAGGAACACTGCATTCTACGTGCTAGCTGAGCAGCTGGAGGTGATTTCAGTTGTGGTTTCAATTAGGTGATTGATATCTGGTCTTAGGGGTGGTCTAACACTAAGATATTTAATATTTAATGCCATAAATTCACTAGCATGCCAAACACAGGTTAGTGTTTCTTAAATTTTAATGTGCATACAAATAGTATGAGATTCTTGTTAATATTCTTAATTAGTAAGATCTGGGGTAGAGTCAAAGAGTGTGTGTGCATTTCTAACAAGCACCTAGGTGCTGCCAATATTCCTAGGTGTCACGCACATTAAGCAGCAAAGATATAAGAAGAGATCTGATGCCTGTAGGGCTGGGGTGGGGGTGAGGCTGGGGGTGAGGCTGGGGGTGGGGCTGGGATGGAGCTGGGGTGGAGCTGGGGTGGGGGTGGGACTGGGGTACTTTTACCATGAACCTCCCACTTAGCTGTTGCCCATGCACACTCAAAGAATCCCAAAGACACTAGACTCACCCGGGTGAAAGTACTGCCTTTGTCTTCCAGCCACAGTGAGGGGATAAGGACCATGCCCTGTTGTTGAGGGTTCAGATGAGAGAATCCAAAATGGAAATGAGTTTCTCAGTGTCAGTGACAACCCTGGAATTCCAGCCTGGATAAAGCCTAGATTCAGCATTTCATTCCCAGAGGCAAGGAGAGCTGTTTACTGAATAAAAGATGAGGCCAGAGTAGCAGAGGGGTCTACCTGCAGGGAACTTGGCCCTGGTCCTTGATCATGAGCACTTTAGAATTGAAATTGACGGCCAGTCCACTTACCTTCTTGATCGATATAACAAACTCTGAAGCACAAAGTCTTTTCCAGGTTGCTGCATGATCAGTGCCCGGCATCCACGTACCACACATCAGTCCTCAACATCGTCAATACACAAGCTGGACAGGATTATTCTGCACGTCACTACTGGACTTGTTTCCCAATGACTTGCTGTTCTGTAAACGACCCACTATTTCAATAAATTCTTTTTCACTAAAAAAGGGAGAGAGCTTCAAACTACTTCCATTAATTCTTGGACAATTTCCTGCAATGTATTTGGGTCGTATTCACCCCTCCCCCAACTCTTCCCATACCCACCTCTCCACCCTCCCTACCCACCCAACTTCCCACTTTTTTTCCCCCTCTAGTCCCGTTTGTATTTCCCAGCCAGTCTTGGGAATGGGGTCTGCCCTGGAGTGTGGTCAACCCAGCAGGGGCTGTGCCATCAGAGAAAACCTCCCACCCTGCTTCTCCCGGTAGCTACCAAAGGCCAATAGTTCCTCAGCGAGTGGTGAGATCTCATGCCCACCTCCCTGGCTCTCTGCTGAGACAGTCTGGTTTGAGCTCATGTGAGTCTTGTGCGTGCTGTCACACTCACTATGCGTTCATATGTGCACCTGCCCGGTTATGTCTAGAAAACACTGACATTTCCTTGAAGCTACCCATCGCCTCTCTCTTCCGGTCTCTCTGCCTCATAGACCCCTGAGCCTTGGCAGGAGAGTGTAATATGTCCTCTTTAGGTCTGACCTACAGTCTCTTATGCTCTGCATGCTGCCCTCTTTCCTTCTCTGCTAAAATTCCAGGGCGACACTTTGGCTAACATCAAGTTTCCCTTATACCAGCCACACTTCCTTCTGCCCCCAGGGCCTTTGCACATGTTCTCTCTGCCATCTTTCCTGGGGATAATACCTCCTCCTCACTTCATTGACCTCTTTCCCATTCATCCTTAGGACACCTGTAGATGTAATTCTAGGTAGATTATTGAATCTTCTCTCTAGTCTATCAGACACCCCCCCCCACCCCTCAATTGGTCTTCCTGAGGAATGCTTCTCTCAATTAAAATCATAAAAAAAAATCCATGGTGCTATTTACTTCTCTCTCTGTCTCTTACTGTATTTGTGTGTCCATTTGGTTGGTTCCCTCCAATTACCCGAGAAATGAAAGCCGATGTCTAAACCTCTGGTGGAGAGAGAAGCGTGCCCCAGACATTTCTCCCGCTTCTTAATTGTCGCTTCTCTCCTTCCTTGATTTTCAGCTAAGCAGGGCAGGGATATTTTAAAGATTCCGAGAACATGGTTGACGGCACAAGATGAAGCCACTAAATTGGGAACAAATTTAGTCACTTTGAATCGTCTGCAACTGAAACAAAATTACCAAGCTGAAAAGACCTCTCCATTTTGTTCTACCTGAGGAACAGAATCCAATGCTCCAGACGTTCCAGCCCCACCGGTGCTGTTACTGATCCGGATGCCGCCCCATAAATCGCATGCCTGTGGGGCTCTCGGGCTTTTAGAACACCGTTCGGTTCTTGGCTTCACTTGTGGCGCGTGGGCTTGTGCGCACTCTTGCCTGTCCCCCTCCCTGATAAATGTGTTCAGTTTCACTCCTTGTTCTCGCTCAAAGTACCAATTAGAAGCTGCTTGGGGAATGGTTGATGTAAGGATATGCGGCTGAATACATCGGGGAACGCGAGGATTCACAAGCAAGGGTGATCCACGCGAGACGTATGAGCTGACATGGCGTGAACTCGGATGCTGGCGCAGCCCCGTCGCCCACACACTCTTCCCGGCAGATGTTGCCATGGTACTGCTCCAGCAGCCGGAAGACACCGCCTGAAAGCCATTGTTCCTCGGAATCCCGCACCTGCACGCTGTTTAAATGTCAGGGCCCTACTCTGCTGCTCCCTTTGGCCCCACTGAACACAAAGCCTCAGTAAAGAGGGAGCACCATCCAAGACACCAGGGGGCAACTTTTCCTTCAGGATGGGTTAATGGCCGATGTCTATCTATTCACTTGACCTTTTGTTATTCCAACTAGTAAAAGCTCTAAAATAAATTTATTTTTGAATTGAAATCTGCTCATTTCTGCTTTCCATTTTGAAGGCGAGGAGGCAGAAAGTTGAAGTACCTTTGCAAGAAAGGCAGACCAGGCCAAATGGTCCTTTATGTAACTCATCTTAATTAGATTGCAAAAATGTTCAGCCCAGAATCCCCCAGAATCCAGCTGGCTCGCTGTGGTTGGTGAGCGGCTGCAGAGGCTTTCTCCCTCACCCACCCACGGAATCAGAGCAGTCGCCCATTTTTCTGTCACAAAACCCAGACATGTAACAGTCTGTAAATTATTCTTCCTGCCAGTGTAGGAGGGGAGTTTAACAAAAGGAAGTCATTTATGCAGTAAAGAAAGTTCAAACCGCGCTGAGGTAAGTGTTGAGGGGTATTGGTACATTGTGAAGATATATTGCTGTGGTTGGTGTAATAAAAGACTGAACGGCCAATAGTTAGGCAGGAGATAGGCGTGACTTCCAGGCAGAGACAGGAAGAGGATAATCTGAGATGCACAGGACACCCCAAGGAGACGAGGAACGACTCAGACACATAGAATGGGAGAGAGAGGCAAAACCCGTGTGGTAGAGTGTAGATGAAAAGGTTTCCTGGATGATTTTTTTGGCCTCCAGAGAGGAAACAAGAAGAGACTGAAAAACCACATGGCTGGTCTCTGGGGGGCAGTTTAAATACCCTGTATACCCTGTAGGTGGGGCCTTGAGTATCTCTGGGGGTGGAGCCACTGTTTGGCGTGTTTTCTGAGATGGTTTGAAGAGAGGGGGGTGGAGGGGGGCTGAGGTGGAGCTTCCACCTGAACATAGATTAATAAAAAAAAATGGGTTAATTTAAGTTATGAGAGCTAGTGGGACAAGCCCAAGCTAAGGCCGAGCTTTCATAACTAATAATATGTCTCTGTTGTTATTTGGGAGCTGGCGGCTCAAAGAAAAGTCCGATTACAGATAAGGCTGTCCTAGACTGTTCCAGGTTCTCGATCTGGAAACATCGAAAATCTCTTACCCGGGAGTGGTTAGCAAGAGCTAAGGCTGTCCCCGTGAGGTGTGAATACCACTGGAGTCTGTCCTGATGGCATCTGCAGTGTTTATCTGAAGGACCAGGACTTCACTGAACTGGGACCAGAAGCCAGCCTTTTGACCAGTCTAATTCACCAGAACGCTTGGCCCTTTCCTGTTGCTGGGGGATGGAGGTGGAGAGGGTGGAAAATTCATCCTCAAATAGGAGGGTACATTGGCTTCACTGGCAAACTTGAGTCCACTTCCACGGAGCTAAACCCAGACTGTTGAGGAACACAGGTCTTAGAAGCATGGTTTAGGGAGGGGGATAAAAGCTGTACTCTCAACCCTCTAGAGTCTGAGGCAGGAGGATCACGAGCTCCAGGTCAGCCTGGGATCTATAGAGATATACTGTCACAAACAGTAAATAATAGTGCCGCTTGAGTGTCCTCTGCCAGTGAGCAGGAGGGTGCCTACTTGGCGATGGGCTGCTTTGTGCCAGAGGCATTCTCTTTCTTGTGATGAGGGTCTCTTTATGGCTCTACGTTATAGCTCCAACCAGAGATTACCACTTTTTTTCTTGAGTGGTAACCTATTAATTTCAGATATAGTAGAATCTAGTTGCTGTAACTCAACATGATGGTGGCATGATCTGGCTTAGGGAGACAATGGAAAACAGAAAAGAGCCAAAAGGGTGTAAGGGTGTGTGTGTGTATAAAAGACAAAACAGTCTAATATATGAGAGCAGTGGTTCTCAAACTGTGGGTCATGACCCCATAGGAGGCTCATATCAGATATCCTGCATATCTGATATTTACGTTTTAATTCATAATGGTAGCAAGATTACAGTTATGAAGTAGCAATGGAATAATTTTATGGTTGGAAGTCACCACAGCATGAGTAATTGTGTTAAAGGGTCACAGCATTAAGAAGGCTGAGAACATCTGTATTAGAGTATAAGACCAAGGAAAAGGGATCCTTCACATGACAAATTGGTGTTTCCATGGCTTGGGACATAGGTTGATTGGATTGACCTCACCTGAACGACTCAGTGGGCATTAGTTTAGTAGAGGAGAGAGAAATCATTCCAGTAGGGTGAACAGTAGTTTTCAAAACAGATGCCTTAAAAATAAACTTGGATGTGTTTAGGATCCCAAAGCTTCTCTCAGGTCTAGTGACTCACTAGGACTTACAATGCAATGAAGCGGATGTATTCAAGGCTACAGACACAGACTGATACCAGCAGTGGAATGTATGCACAAGGCAGAGTCCAGGCAAGACCAGACAAAAGGAGCCATCATCTTTTATCACTGGGGTTGTCAGGAAGCAGGGTGCTTATTTCCTGTATGACAAACTCCCCTAGCCCTTAGTGTCCAAGATGTATGTGGTATTTGAATACAGAGGTATGGCTGACCCTCTGAGGCCCTCAATCTCCAGCTCCTTCTAGAAGGTCCCAAAGCTCCTACATAAATCACATTAGCATAACTATCTAACATGGCCCACCCTAGGCGTAAAAAAACACCACTGGCGGAGGATATTCTAACACCTCATTGGTCATCTGGGCAAAGGACAAGGGCCATGCTTTCCTCTGGAGTGTGCAGACTGTGAAGCCCCTCTCTGCTGAGGGAGACTAGGGGGAGACATCAGAGGGTCTTCTGGGTGTGACAGCATGCTGTATCTTGTCCAGATGTTCACTTCTGGTCTGTGAGCTTTCTGCATGTATGTAATACCAAAGTAAAGTCTTTAATAGAAACTTTGTCTTTTAAAGCAGTCTTCCTGAAGCTCAGCTCTCCTCCTTGGGGGTTGTCTTGTACATCATTGGATGTTTAGTGACATCTCTTGTCTCTACCTTCTAGATGTCAGTAACACCTCCCCCCACATAGTCCTAGCAACTAAAAATGTCTCCAGACACTGCCGTCAACTTCCTGAGAGAGATATAGCCCCAGTTCAGAACTATGGTTTCAGATAAACATAGAGGAAAATTTATAGTTGAAATAACACATCGGAAATTTGCCTTAAAATAACCCTGATTGGAGGAGGGTCTGTGGTGATAATGAAAATTGTCATTAATTTTTGGAACTTGGTGATGGGCACATTACACTGCTCTCTGTACTTTTTATGTTAGGAATTTTCTATAATAAAATTTTTTTAATGTTTTACACACATGACGTGGCTCACATGTAGAGGTCAGAGGGCACTTTGCAGGAATTGCCTCTTTCATTCCACATGTGGGTTGTAGGGATAAAATCAAGGTCATCAGGTTTGGTGGCAACCATCTTCATGGGCTGGGCCATCTTCCAGAATCAGAAAAAGCATTTATGGAATGATGTTATTAAAAAAGAAAAATCAGTAGAACAATACATATGGCGTGCAGATAGATAGTAAACAGACCAGAACCTGGAGGACAACATGTTTGTCTCTGGGTGACAGTACTAGAGCAGAATTATGGGTAATTTGTTTTCCGTTTCCATATACTGTTGTACTGTGAACTTTTTATAATTGGAGAGATGAGCAGGGAATTTAGTTTTAACACAAGGGTTATTATACAGAAGCAAAGAATTTTCTAACTCTGACCCAGAAAATTTCAGAAAAACCTCCAGTTGTTTTGCCCAATTGACCCTTGGCATCTGGGCAAAACACAGAGTGAGTAAGTAGTTCTGCAGGTGAACAGATGAGCAATGACTGGACACTGTCAGGCCAGGGAGCCACAGACAGCTCAGCAAGCACAGGGGCATGAGAACACGCCACTGTTAGCAGACAGCATTGGTGCTAACACAGCTGAAGGGGGCCACAACTAGGAACACACATATCCAGAAACCATTCTGCAAGGTAAAGCCAGAAGTGGGAGTCAGACGGGAGAGGAGATTTTGTTCCTGGCTCTTCTTGGTATGTTAATTCCTTTGCCAAAAGCCCTTCAAAGGTTTTCCATCATACTTGGAATTAAATTCATTGCCCCTGCTGAGGCGTCCAGCATTCCCTGGCCCTGACTCAGTCTCACCCAAGTGTCCGACCTCTAAAGACCTTCACAATTGCTCTTCCCTGTGACCTCCATATGCCCCCAGCCATCCTAGTATCTCATAGGACTTTCCTCCTTATTTTACTCAAATGACATCTCTCTCCCTAGTGGGGTCTTCCCCGACCACACTGTCTCAAACCACCATCCTCCATTCTGTATCTTATTAGGTTGCTGCATGTTTTCTACAGCAGTTACTGGCAGATCTCTGAATTTGAGGCCAGCCTGATCTACAGAGCAAGTTCAAGGACAGCCAAGCTTAGGCAAGTGAAGGTAACTATCAAAAACATAAAGCTAGTGAAGATGTTAGTGAACAAGAGGGCTATGTTCCAGCCCCAGCAAACAGCAGAACTTGGCAGCTTCGGCCACATGGTTCTGGCTTGAGAGTTAAGGATAGAAGAAAGGGATTATGGAATTTGCCTCTGCGACTGAGGAAAGCCACTGAAGCCAAGCATGTATCAGGAGTGTCCCTGAATGGAGGCCCAGAGAAGCCATTGTGTGAAGCTGTAAAGATAAAGCTTGGATTGCCTTGGAGACCTCAAGATGTTGGAGATGCCAGAGCCATGGGATACCTACAGAGAAGAGCTGCGGACAGGGATGGGGACCAGCCCAAGAGAAAGAAGGGTGCTGCAGTCAACAAAGCTGTAAGGAGTTGGATGTTGCTGGAGAATTTCTCTCCAGCTCCCAAGTCCTGCCAGTTCCGGAACCCACTCGTAAAATAAACACACAGATGCTTACATTATTTAAACTGCTTGGCCATTAGCTCAGGCCTATCATTGTCTAGCTCTTACTCTTATATTTAGCCCATTTCTATTAATCTCTACTTTGCCACGTGGCTCGTGGCTTACCGGTACTTTACATCTTCCTTGTCCTGGCGGCGGCTCCAGGCAGTCTCTCCTATCCTTCCTCCTTCCTCAATGCTCCTCTCCGTTAGTCCCGCCTAAACTTCCTGTCTGGCTACCGGCCAATCAGTGCTTTATTTATTAACATATTTGTCATACAGAACATCCCACAGCAGTTGGAGATCTGAAGAGTGTTTTGACACCAGACATGGAGATACAGAGTTTGGAGTTTGCCCACCTAGTCTTCAGTCTTGCTTTGGTCCATAGGTATTTCCTCCCTATGCTCTCTTCCCTGGGTTTTTGATTGGTAATGTATATCCTGTGCCATTTGTTCTCTT
The DNA here is from genome assembly GCA_902168415.1 of Peromyscus melanophrys. NCBI lineage: Eukaryota > Metazoa > Chordata > Mammalia > Rodentia > Cricetidae > Peromyscus > Peromyscus melanophrys. The sequence continues at coordinate 13,843 of CABHPR010152810.1, forward strand.
GGAAGCTCCATCTCAGCCCCACTCCTCCCCCATTCCAAACCCTACTCCTCTCAGAAAGACCGCCAAAAGTCTGGGCTCCTCCCCCAAAGCCCAAGACCTCTCCTTCAGGGTATTTAAGCACCCCCTCATCCCTAGACCTGCCATGTGATTTCTCCTCCTCCCCTCCCTGCCCCTCACCTCTAGGGAGCTGGAAAGGTCATCCGAGAGGGCTTGGTTCATTAAACCTGGTCTTTTTAACTTGGCTTGATCTGGCTTATTGTGTCGGCAGAGAAACCCTCTATCATCTTGGGGCTAAGCCCAGGTAGAGTTGAGCATTCCCCACTGGCCCCTCAACCACATGGAAAGTCACTCTTCCTTTTACCCTGCCTTCCACTGGACAGGATCTACTTTGGGCTTGGGTAAGTTGCTCATTTCCAGGCAAAAAGCCTATAAAGGGTCCAGGATCACTTCAGAGTCTTTGACCCAGAAGTGGTCAAAGACTTCTGGGGCACCTGCCAGACTGCTGCAATACCAGGTAGCCCCAGCCTGTTTCCAGAGCAGGGACAGCTCCTGCCCCGTGGAGCCCTTTGTACAATGTTCTGCACAGAGGCACTCCCCGACACCAATCCTGGCCATAGGCTTAGAGCGCTGAGTACAGTTCCGTATACTTCAGTCTCTAGTAAAAGGCTTGTAGAGGGTGGCTGTGGGTCCAAGCCCAATCCTCACTCAACCCTGGGGTGTCTGATACAAAATTTAACCGAATTCGGATGGTCTCACGCCATATGATGGTTTGGGCTCCTTCATCCAGGGTTTTGGGGCCCTGAACTTTGCACTGCCCTCCCCTCCCCATCATTTCCCCTATAAACCTCTTACTCTGCTGTTCCTGATGTGTTCTCTTAGTGGCATACCTTGGCAGGGCCCACCAAAGGGTACCCACTTTGCCTTCACTCACCAGGCTTTCCTGGGATTTGGTCTGGCCATGCGGGGATTCCTCCTGCAACAGACCTGTTCTCTTTGCCTGCCCCTGTCTGCTCTTCCACTGTACCATGCTGGAATTCTACCTGCCTGCCCCACCCATGACAGATCTGTTCTTTCTGTCTCTGCTCACTCCCCTCCCCCAACAGGCTGGGAGACCTGCCGCTTAAGCTCCAGCCTGCTGTGTTACCATGTGGCTGGCTCTACTTCCTCACTGTAAGGATTATGATCTTATTATGTCACCAGTCTACGATGGCATCCAGCCTAAAAAGCAGGCGTGCCCTTCCATGGCTCTCTCTCCCTCTCTTCCCGTACTCTCTCTTTCCTTCCATATTCTCTCCCCTCTGTGCGGTCTCTCTCTCTCTCTCTCCCTCTTTCCTAATAAAGCTCTAGAAAAGTAACCATGGCTCGTGATTCTTCCACCACCACAGCATCCAGCGCAGCATCCAGTGCTTTCTTCATGGCCGCGGCAGCCAGCCAGGAGTGCCACCGCTTAACCAACACTCACTCCTAACACATCTCTTATTTCTATGGTTTCTTACATGCCGCTCTATACTTTAAACTCTTAATTCAGGCTTTTTTTTTTTTTTTTTTTTTTTTTTTTTTTTTTTTTGGTTTTTCGAGACAGGGTTTCTCTGTGTAGCTTTGCGCCTTTCCTGGAACTCACTTGGTAGCCCAGGCTGGCCTCGAACTCACAGAGATCCTCCTGGCTCTGCCTCCCGAGTGCTGGGATTAAAGGCGTGCGCCACCACCGCCCGGCTTAGTTCAGGATTTTTAAGTTGCTCATCTGACATGGTTTCCCATGGAAAGTTTTGTTTGTCTTGCTGTTAAAAAAAAAAAGTGCTGTCTATTTTGTATATATTGAGGGATCTGTGCCTGTATGTTTACTTGAGGCTCAGTTGGATGTGTGAATGTATGTGGCTACTGCATGCTTGTTTCTAACTGGTCTTGGATGCCTGAGTTTGCATGGTCTGTGTGTCAGTCATTGCTATTACAACTAGCTGCCTGGGATCAAAATTTGCCTCTGGGATTTCTGGCCACTGAGTCTGATGAAATGACAGAGAAAGTTATTTTATACTGTTCTACCTTATTTAAAAAAATGTTATCACATGGTCTGCCACCACCTTAATTAAGTATAGCCACGTGGGCAGCCACTATTTTGAGGAAGGATGGAGAAAAGGGAGGTCATGTGACTTCACCACCATCTTTAATAAAGGTGACCACATGGAGTGAGCCTACCAAGAAGACAGCAGGTTTCCAAGATGTTTTGGATTAGTATGGATTTCTGTATGATAATTCCTGTCCTAGCCTAAAAACAAGGTTTATGAAAGATAGGATTGAAAACAATGCTGGTTTACTGAAGTATTAAAGCTGCACGTCCATACATCCACATTCAGGGATGTATCTTGCTGGCAGCCAGATTTTGTAACATAAGAGTAATCTCTTTGGCATTGATTTTAGAAACACTAAATTGTTTACACTGTTAAAACTGGGTTTTGCCTTCTAGAGATATTAAACTGCTTATACTTAACAGGTAATGACCCCTTGATCCTCAAATGATTCAGAGATCTGAGAACATGGCATGTAATAAAAAAGCTTCTCATGATAGAGACATGCCAGCTCCTGGCAGCATCCCATATTTCCTCCAAGGAAGATGGATGGCCACAGAAGAACTTCCACCTAGAGCTTGCTTTAAATGTACCAAAGCCAGCCACAGAGCAGAAAAACTGCCTTGCACCTTAACTGCTGCTAAGACCCTGTCCAGACTGGACAAACAGGACACTGGGGAAATGATTGCCCCACTTTGCCAAGACAAGGTAGGCTGGTCTACCCAAATTCCTACTCCAAAGAAAAGTCAGTCAGATCTTCTGGGCCTGGCAGCTGAAGACTGATACTGCCTTGAGACCTCTGTCCCCAATGACCACCAAGGAATCTTAGGTAGCTGCCTGGGTAGCTAGTAAGTTCCTGTCACTTCTGCTTACTCAGGTAAAATGTATCCTTCTCAGATCTGATGGTGTTTGATGACAGGGTACTGATAGATTTACCAGCTTAACAGCTCTCCCCCAAGCCCCTCAAGGCTACAACCACCTTGATAGCTCAGTTCATTAGTTAAATTTCTTGTTAAAGATACGGAAGGTTTGCCTTGTTCACAGACTTCACAGTAAAGGATAAACAGGCTTCAGAGTTTTAGCATTGATAAATAGAGTTTTGATAAACGGATAGAGCACTGGCTACAGTTTTCAGAAGTTCTTAAATTTCTGTGAATTTTACTGGTCCCAGCTTTTAGATTCTTTATGGCACTAACAGGACTGCATAGAAGCTTTTTCAGCATTACCATGTTGTCCAGCCACGTGTAACAAAACTCTGCTGAAGTGTTGCTGAAAAGCATGGTGTGGTAACAATCCAACGATCCACGGCTGCTCGTTCTTGCCGACTCCCCATTCTGGAACAGGTTAGCATTGAAAGTGATATGGAAACCTGTGTGCATGTTCAACTCTGTTCCTTTTCCTCCCTCCTCTCCTCAGTCTCCTCCCCTCCTCCTCTTTCACTTGTTCAACCTCTTTCATTCAGTAAATGTCCTCTGGTTGTCTTTAAGTATAGAGTTAAAGCTGTGTTTTATCAGGCTAAAACCAGGCCCTAGGAAAAATGTTCATGCCTTTATAGGAAAATGTTCATGCCTTTTAACCCAAAGCCATAGTCTTTGCTATGACACCAAGTTGTAAATCTGTTCCAGCTGTTTTACAGACACTTGCATGTTCCTGGTGGAAACTCATATCAGTCTCTAGAGCCCCTCCTTGGTCCCACCCACTTCGAGCCCATATTTTACAGGTCCATTCCTCCTGCCAGATGTATGCCAAGGCCAACCCACAGGGGGGCTGTCCAGATAAACCAGCCTTTGCACCAACTCTTAGGACACCAACTGGGTGAGGACTGGCACGTTGACTTCACCCACATGCCTATTCATTGAAAGCTCCACCATCTCCTAACTCTTTTTGACACCTTTACAGGATGGATGGAGGCATTTCCCGTCTCCAGGGAAACAACAGATGTGGTGGCTCAGGTATTCCTGGAATACATCATCCCTTGATTTGACATGCCATCCCCCAAGCTTCTGGGACATCAGTGCTGGTACTGCCTCTCCAGGCTCAAGTGGGTACCTATCCAGGATAAATGGTCTGTCCAGGAACTGGAACCCTCCACCCTCCAGTTTTTCAAAATGTTCCATATTTGCTCTTGTGTCTGTCTCATTCACCCTTGTCTCTTTTATACAACCAGGACACATCTCCATTCCATTCTTTCTGGCAGTCTTCACTCTTCTTATGGCTAGCCATGTTCATAGGGCCAGGCTATTATTAAAAATAACAATCTATTTTTTTCTCCCAGCAATTTGCCTTCTCTGCTTCCTCAAGAAACAGATTCCTGGCAGTTAACCAGATGCCTCTCCATCCATACCTCCCACTAAGCATGAGCCCATGGACTCCCAACTCCCCCTCACCACATTGCCCTATGCCAACAGGAAGTAGCCAGACTTGAACCAGCACCCATATATTCAAGAAGGTCAGGATATTCAGCTGGAAACTCCACCTCAGCCCCACTCCTCCCCATTCTAAACCCTGCCCCTCTCAGAAAAACCCCCAAAAGTCCAGGCCCCTCCCCCAAAGCTCAAGACCACACCTATAGAGTATTTAAGCAACCCCCATCTCTAGATCCGCCATGTGATTTCTCCTCCTCCCCTCCCCCCACCTCACCTCTGGAGAGCTGGAAAAGTCACCCAAGAGTGCTTGGCTCATTAAACCTGGTCTTTTTAATTCGGCTTGATCTGACTTATTGTGTTGGCAGAGAAACCCACTATCAGGGTACCAAAATTATCTGTTACCATTATGTTTTGGAAGTATGTGATCTGCTTTTAGATTTTTTTATTTTACAGGGGATTACAGTTAGGAGACTACATGAATCTCCGAAGAGACTTTGAACTTTAGACTTTTAAATAAACTTGAGACTGTTATAGACTATCTGTACTTTTGAAGTTGGACTGAATGCATTTTTTTCATTATGATATGGCTACAAGTCTTTGGTGGCCAGGGACTAGAATGTGGCGGTTTAAAAGAAAATGGCCCCCAAAGACAGTGGCACTACTGGGAGATGTGGCTTTGTTGGAGGAAGTGTATCACTGTGGAGGCAGGCTTTGAGGTCTCATATATGCTCAAGCCAAGTCCAGTGTTTTAGTTCACTTCCTGTTGCCTGCCAATCAAGACGTAGGTTTTCAGCTCCAGTACCATGTCTGCCTGCATACCACCATGTCCCACCATGATGATAATGGACTAAATCTCTGAAACCATAAGTCTCCTCATTAAATGTTTTTCCTTTATAAGAGTTGCTGTGGTCATAGTGTCTCTTCACAGCAATAGAAACTCTAAGACACATGTGATCCAGCCTCCCATCCCATTCATCCCCTACCATGGTTCCTCTGCCACCTGCTCTCTGGCCTATGGCCTGTTGGAGCACTAACAGCAGTGCAGTAAGTATCAGGAAGGTGTTTTCTGTGACTTTGGGTCACTGGTAACCAGCTCAGCTTTCAGATGAAGGCAACCTCCAAGCTAATTTCCAAACTCACACGTGTTACTCAGCATGATCGGAAGTGAGAGGCAGAGTGAGGAGCCATGGGGAAGAAAGCAGAGGACCCATGGGGGGGGGGGGGGGCTGATGTGCTCCCAGCTGGCTACACTGCCCAAACAGTACTGTTAACCGTGGCAAGAACAACTGTCCATCCAAATGGAACTAAGACAGGCTTCAAGGTTAAAGTGCTGGATAGTTTTATGTCAACTTGACACAAGCTAGAGTCTGAGTCATCTGAGAGGAGGGAGCCTCAATTGAGAAAAATGCCTTGATAAGATCTGCCTGTAGTACATTTTCTTAATTAGTGATTGATGGGGAAGGGCTCAGTCTTTTGTGGATGGGGCCATCCCTGGACAGGTGGTCCTGGGTTCTATAAGAAATCAGGCTGACCAAGCCATGGGAAGCAAGCCAGTAAGCAGCACCCCTCCATGGTCTCTGCATCAGCTCCTGCATCCAGGTTCCTGCCCTGCTTGAGTTCCTGTCCTGACTTCTTCTAATGATGAACAGGTATGTGGACATGTAAGCCATATAAACCCTTTCCTCCCCAAGTTGCTTTGGTCAGGGTGTTTCCCTGCAGCAGTGGTTGCCCTGACTAGGACAGTTAGGTATGTTTGCACTTAGCCTCCTAAAGGGTACTTCCAAGTAAGATTCTGTGATAACAATGAAGGAGCTACTAATATCTCCAAGTCAGTATAAATTATATCAGTTATCAAAGTACCAGAGATTAAGAAATTCCCTATTAAATGGACATGAACATCAACAAGATGATATTCATTGGGGTCGTTAAAATTTCAAGGTGATTCCACAAATCACCAGAGAGTTCTCCAAGGCTCACAAATTCGTGTTGTCAATAATATCATTATAAATAGCTGGCTAAGATGAAAGAAACACTAGGAGTACCTTTTGTGTTGCTATAACAAAACACCTGAAGCTGATAAAAAGTAGAGTTTATTTGGCTGAGGAGGGGTCTGATAATTAGAACAACCCTACATTCTAAAGGAAGTTCCCTGGTCACATCTCTTTATTTGCAGAGAAGCAGAAAGGAAACGAGACATATGTATGAGGCAAACACTTTATAACTTGTTCTCTTGTGGAAGAACCTAGGCCTTCAAGAACTCCATTAATACCCTCAGAGAACTGAGCCCTATGGCCTGATCTCCCTCCACTAGGCTCCATCTTTTAAAGATATATCATCTCTTAATACTATTTATTACATTGGTTTAAGCATTCAGAGCATAAAAATCCCAACCATAGCAAAAGGTAATTTAAAACACTCTACTATTAAATAGAACTTTGAATTTTTTTAATGTAAAAAATACCACAGCTGAGGAGATGGATTGATACTAAACTGCATTCCACTCAAACATTAGGACCTGAGTTTAAGCCCCAGAACATACATAAATATGCTGGGGGTGGTGGTAAACACCTGTAATCCTAGTGCTGGGTAGGCAGAGACTGGCATGTCTCTGGTACTCACCGGCCAGCCAGCTTAGCCTAATTGATGAGATTCAGGTCAACCAATGAGAGATACTGTCTCAAAAATAAGATGGATGGCTTCTGAGGAACAACATCGCAGGTTGACCTCTGGCCTCCACACATATGGACATACATGTTGCACCTGCAGATATATGTGTACCTATACCCATACACACAGATATGTATCAAAATGTCTAGGGGTGACATGTTTTTAAACAGCTTCAACATTCTAAGGCAACAAGCCTGTATTCCACGCAGTAAATTTAGGTTGATTTCTTATGATGTTCTAAACAAGAATAGGAATGATGAGGCCACAAATAATCCTGTTCATGTTCATTCTAATGGTTAGTAGCCATTTGTCATGAATGTAGTTTAAAATGCCTTAAATAATCTAATGGGGGACTTTCCTCTGAGTTTTCTAAGAAACATGATTACAATTGCCGTATAGGACAGCAGTGACAAGTTGGGGAGGAGAGCTGGCCTACTAAAAAGTCTGTAAAGAGGTAGGGTTTCTCACTCCAAGGGAGTTGTCCACAAGAACAGGAAGCCTTCAGATTGGCAACTACAGCTTGTCTCCAAGCTTCGGTCCTTAAAGGGTCCCAATGTAGAGAGAAAGGTCTGGATGGAACTCGTTACCCCTAAGGGAGTAGCAAATGTACACAGGAGTAAGGCGATCTCCAGGCACTCCCAGCAAATGACCGTGTAGACAGCATCGTTTCCTCTACAAAGTTCACAGAGGATTCCAAGTCAAGAGAAATAGCAGAAGAGAGGTGAAATTTCCATATGGGCCACCAGAATGTTTGTGCAGGATGGAGACTACACGGACCAGACCATGAAAACCAGGGAGAGGGAGTAAGTGTAAATCACTGTGGGACAGCTAGAGGGCAGGGCAGTAAACAGAGCTGTCTGTGCAGAAGCGTTCTACCAACTGAGAAGCAGTCGGAAGTGCCACAGGGTCGCTGTACTGTAGAACAATTACACTCAAGGTTTCCTGTGGTGAGCAACAGCATGGCTATGGGGGATGGCAGTCTTTCTAGGAGTCAGAAAGAGCTCACCACAACCACCTGTCCTAAACTGGCATCTGTATAAATCATAAAAGCCATTTCCATTTAATTAAACTATTACGCTTTTAAAGGTAAAAAAGAAATTAAGAAAACATTTTAAATTAAACATTAAGTTAATATGTTAATACTGACATTGTGTTTTTAATTAAATATAAAATCCATAGCTCCTTAATATTACTTCTCTAAGTTTGGTAAAGAAATGCCATCAAGGGCTGGAGAGATGGCTCAGAGGTTAAGAGCATTGGCTGCTCTTCCAAAAGTCCTTAGCAACCACATGGTGGCTCACAACCGTCTATAATGAGATTTGGTGCCCTCTTCTGGCATGTGTATACATAATAAATAAAGAAATCTTAAAAAACAAAAAAAAAAAAAAAGCAAAAAAAAAAAGAAAGAAAAATGCCATCAAATGATAATGTTATCATAGAAGTGTACATTGAAAATGTTAACTAGCTTTATAAAATTTTATAATGCTGTTCCATGCTTTAACAATTGAATTTCTTTCAAATATATAAGAAAACCTTCTCTTTTATTTTATCATCTAAAGGAAGAATGATGACCAGGTCTCACATTTAACTTAAGAAGGAGCTAGGCCTGGGCATGATACTGGCCATAATCTAAGCACACAGAAGACTGGGGCCTGGGGATTTTGAGTTCAAGGCCAGCCAATATTATATGCAAGACTTGTACTGAAAAATAAAACAGAATTACCAGCCACAAAGTTCAAAAGCATTTATCACATGCCATTTTGTACTGGGTGAGCTATGATGCTTCCCAGAATAATTCATGTGCACAACTCGTGTTTCTGGACATCAGTGATCCTCCATTCCTGTGACACAGTGCTTAGAGACTCAATAAACATCTGTCCAATGGATGAATAGATTTATCTTCCCTATCAGGGCAGGAAAGATAGAAAGGAAAGCTACTGTGTAAGAGTTTCAACAGAGAGTGGGGCAAGACTACTTGGAGCCAGTGGAGGCTGATGCTAGGGCTGGGCTTAGCGACGGACAGAGGGCAAGTCAAAGAGTAGACAGAAGAGGTGGTCCAGAAATGCCAAACCAGGAGGAGTAATCAGATGAGGAAGAGAAAATAGGAACTAAGAAAGTGGGGACAGTCATTTTTCCATTCTAACAGTAAGCCACAGGATTCTTTCCAGCAGGACATGAACACCTTACCATCTGAGAGCATCGCCATCTAGAGGCCAAATGAACACAACACAAGGTTTGCCCCTGGCAAACTTGGATATTACATCTCTGCATTCTCAAGAGGCCATTCTTTGTATTGTGTAAACAAATATTTTAAAAGCAGCATTGCTTTTATCGTTGTGTTTCTTTCTCAGTGGTGTATGCAGAAGAAATCCCACCTGACACATGGATTCCAAGCCTTCAGGCACAGAACACTGCTGCTTAGCCATCTGAAAAGGACAAGGTAGACTGGGAGCCCTGGCAATTAGGCTGTGTACATTGCTGGGCTAATGTCAAGAGTCTCTCTGACTCAGAGCAGATCAAGGGGGCAGAAAGAGCAAATCACCTCCCCACACACCCCATGCTAGAAGCCCACTCACACTCAGAAATGGCACAGGTGCTGTGACTATACAACTCTGAATCCAACCCCACCTCCAAGAGACCTCAGAATAGGAGAGAGCCACCCACTGCTGTGCCCTGCCCACGTGCAACAGCAGAGGCTTGGGCGTTCCAACACAGGGGCGCATGATTGTTATGACTTATGGTGGTGTCTCATGGGGGAATGATGAGCAGAAGTGAGTCACTTCTTTCTAACTTACTGATGCCAGCACCTGCTATTGTTATCACAAAAGGCCACCGAAGAGAGAGCTGGCAGAGTTTCTACCTCAGATATCACCGATGGGAATAGAGGTAGAAATAAGAAGCGTGTTTCTCCTAATCTTCTTCTAACCTGGGGAAATGGGCCAGAATGAAGTACGGGCGAATTTTTGTCTTGTTTGTAGAAAATTCTAAATCAAATACAAATGTTTAAAATAGAAAATTATGGCTTATCTTTCTGTCCACTCTCGGGAGGAAAATACTAATGATTCCTTCGAGATGGACAGCAGGCAAATGGCAGTGCATCTCCTAGTGCCCAAAGGAGATACATGGCAGTGTCCATACTGCTCCTCACATCAAAGGTTTCAAGAGATGGCTTCCTAAGTTCAGGTTCCAGAGAAGCTTAAAGAGATCTATTTGAAGATCCTGTAAAGTGACCAGCAGCAGACAGAATGGGAAAGGGCATGTCACTTGATAGAAGGAAGGGATTTGCAGTGGGTAAGATTAATGTTTACACACGCTTTACCTAAAGGCATCCCCTAATCTGTTTGCCTGTCAACTAAAATTCTAGCAGAAAAGCCAAGATTACTGGTTTGAGGTATCAGACTTTTGGGGTGATGGTTATAGTTATGACAGGGCAAGACATTGCAGAGGTTCCTCCATCTTGTATTCTTGCTGAGGCCATTTTAGGTTTGAATAGAATTTGATCTCTTTGATGGAAAGCCTCATGGAAAATTGCCCAAATTCTATTCAGGGAACCTGAGGTCAAGATGCCCCAGGAAACTTAGCTTGGTTTCTGTTAAACTGCCTGCTTATGTAAACCTCCCCATCCAGCTAACTGCTTATCTTGGCTTCTGTTAAACTGCTTACTTGTGACAAGCCTCCCCCTGCAGCTTCTGAGTGAGATAACAAGATGTGGTTTCTGCCTTTAAAGGCCTCTTACATTACCTCTAAACACTTGGTGCTACACTTGGGTCTCAAATGCCAGGCAACTGTAATAAAGACTTTCAGTTGGCTATAAACTGTCTGAGTGTCCTTTCTGTAACAATAATGGCTGGCAACAGAGGTTATAACTATAAAGGTCTGGTATTCTTTGAAAAAAAAAAGACAAAACTGCTAAGCCCCAGTGGCTGGAAACAGGCACAAAACCAAAGAGAAGGAGGAGCCACAAGAGGAGAAGACTAGGACTGGAGAGGTGGCTCAGGGGTTAAGAGCACTGCCTGTTCTTCCAAAGGTCCTGAGTTCAATTCCCAGCACCCATATGGTGGCTCACAGCCACCTGTAATGAGATCTGGTGCCCTCTTCTGGCCTGCAGCCATACATGAGGGCAGAACACTGTATATATAATAAATAAATAAAAAGAAAATAAAAACAAACAGGAGAAAAAAAAGAGGCGAAGACTCCATATCTACTTACACACTCACTCAGATACCTGCTGGTAACAGGGGAATGAGATGTCTCCTGCTATGCCCAGATTGCAGGGACCCCCCAAAAGACCATCACAGAGATTGAATCCCATACGTAAAAGCAAAGAGCCTTTATTTCAAGCTTCAAGCTTCAAGCTTGGTCTCTCTGTCTGTCTGACTCAGTGGTGAGAGCAGGGAGCCCTGAGACCAAGCGGGGTAGAATTTTTATCATAGCAGATGTTGGGGTGAGGGGATTTCCAGTGTTCGGGACCCTGATTGGCTGACATTTGTCTAGGGGTATCTGCAAAACAGAAAACAGATGTGTGCTAGACTCAGGGACATCTGGCCATCTTATCTAACCTTATCTAATGGTTGGAATGTTTGGTATGTCAGGTACTTTCCCTTAGATGCAGGTCCCCCCTGGGTGGGGTCAGCTTATGGCTTTTCCTGGGTCTGGGTGTTGCCTGCCAGTAAGCCTGTCACAGAAGCTGTGTCTGGGCCTCTAAGCCTGTCATGGCAGCTATGTGGTCAAGCTGTTTTGGGCTCCCCACATCTCCAAGGAGTATGTGGGAAACTACAGCTGGGAAGATAGATGGGTAGGGATAATCTGTGCATCACAAAAATAGAAAGTTTAGGTATTGAACCCTACTAAACTGGAGGGGCTCCCAAACATCTATGGCTTTTTATTAGAACACAAGAAAAATCTTAGATGTTAATAACATATGTCCCAAGAACTAATGGGACAGGTGGAAACATATAGTGAGAACACCAGCAGGAAAAAAAAGTATGGAATAGAAGAAATATTTGATAAATAATTTGAGGCAATGTCTGAATACACCTTGCAGTCATATATTCAAATTGTATGTATGTCATTCTGTGTGTGTGTGTGTGTGTGTGTGTGTGTGTGAGAGAGAGAGAGAGAGAGAGAGAGAGAGACAGAGACAGAGACAGAGACAGAGAGACAGAGACAGAGCGAGACAGAGACAGAGACAGAGAGAGACAGAGTGAGAGAGAGAAAGGTGGAGAGAGGGAGGTAGAGATAATATTGAAATAAGTCAGTGGGGGTGTAATGGATGAACAGAAGATGTTATGATTTGAATCTGAACTGTCCCCCACAGGTTCAGGTTTTGAATTCTTGGACTCCAGCTGGTGGCACATCTTTGGGAAGCTATGAATCTATTAGGAAGTGGTACTTCAATGAAGGAAGAATGCCTGTAGGAATAGAGCTTTGAAGACTCTAGCCTGGGCTCTGGGTCTAGCCCGGCTCTCTGCTTCCTAGTCTGGCTTGATGGGAAAAGCCTCCATCGTACACTCCCACCACCAAGAACCGGGCTTCTTCCTCAAGCCTCCCTGCCAGGACAGCCTGAAACTGTGGACCAAAACAACACTTTCCTTTTTAGGTGGCTTCTATTGGGTGTTTTGGTCACTGCGACATAACAGAATACAGAGGGACAAAGATGACAATTTCACAGACTCCCCACCAGAAGCCATGCAGAGAGGGGAGTAGAATATTTAAGATATTAAAATGAATACATAATCTACAGGTGGCCATCAAGAGTTAGACAGAGAGGAAGAGAGACCCTAACAGGTTGGTTGGCTTGTGAAAGGAGCTGATGTATAATTACCTTTCTGGAGTGAGTTTTGTAAGAGGAAGACCACAGTCACCATGATCAAGCCCTCGAGATAGGTGAACATTTCAAAGGAACCACACATGATATTAGAGACAACATGAAATAGGGTCTTAAAGGGAAAGAGAGTCTTCCCTTTAAAGCCTGGAGATGGGTTTCATTAAGAGAGGTAGCTTAGGGCTAAAGAGATAGTTTGTCAGTTAAGAGTACAGGCCAGAGTACTGAACCAGAGGACCCTGGTTCAAGGGGGATCACAACTGTCTGTAACTCCTGCTCCAAGGAATCCTTTGATTTGATTTTAGTAGGTCACTTGTGTCTAGAAATGTATCCAGTTGTTACTGTTTGGTGGTGGCACATACCTTTAATCCCAGCACTTGGAAGTCAGAGGCAGGTGGATCTCTGAGTTCAAGGCCAGCCTGGTCTACAGAGCAAGTTTCAGGACAGCTAGGACTACACAGAGAAACCATCTCTCATCAAACAAACAAACAAAACAAAAAAGAAAGAAAGAAAAAAATAATTATTGATTTCTTTTCCAGATTTTCTAGTTTTGGGAACATGAGTTTCCAAATTAATCCCTAATGATTCTATTTCATTGAAATCTGTAGTGACCTTCCACTTTTCACCTTTAATTTTATTAATCCAGGTTTATTTGTCTTTCTTTCTCTCTCTCTTTCTTTCTTTTCCTTCTTTTTTTCTATTTTTCTTTGTTTGACTAAGGCTTTGTCAATATTACACATTTGAAAAAACTTTGATTTTCTATGAATTATTCTTCCAATTTCCATCTCATCAATTTCTGTCCCTGATGTCTATTGTTTCTCACCATCTAATGTCTTGAGGTTTGGCTTGTTCTTGGTTTTTGTTTATTTGATTTTTTTTCCTGGGACCTTGAGGTACATTAGGTTATTTGAAATCTTGCTAACTTAATAACGTACACATTCACAGCTCTCTTCTGAGAACTGCCTTAACTATAGTCCAAAGGTTCTGCTTGGTTATATTTTTATTTTCATTTAACTCTATAAGTATTTTAATTTCCTCCTTGATTTCTTCAAAGACCCACTGGCCATTCAAAAGTGCTTGCCTTGCAAGCATGCGAATGTAAGTTGTTTCACCAGAATTCACATTAAGAAGTTGGGCATGGCTAAGTGGTTCTGTGAGTAAAAGACTTGCCAGAAAAGCCTGACAACCTGAATTCAATTCCCTGAGCCCATATGAAAGTGAAAGGAGAGACCAACTTCACAAAATTATCCTCTGACCTCCACATGCTTGCACAAACATGCCACCACCACCACAACAATGATAATAAATGTAAACAGAAGCTGAGTGTGGTGATGTGCTTGTAATCCCAATGCTAAGGAAATGAAGACAGGCAGATCCTTGAGGCTTGCTGGCCACTCAGCCTAGCCAACATGATAAGATCCAAGCAATGAGAAATTTTCTCTCTCTTTCTCTAAAAAAAAAGTGTACAACACCTGGTGTTGTCCTCTGGCCTACACACACACACACACACACACACACACACACACACACACACACACACGGGTACATGTAGACAAATTTCTAAACAGTCTTAGTAAATAAGAAACACAGGGCCAAATAGAGAGGAAATAGCCAAAGAGATCAGAGCAATAGCCATGACTAACTTTAGCTTACCACCAGAAGTAGCTTCCCCAGAGAGAGAGCTTCTTCCTGTCTAACTTGTCTTTTTATTGCCTTCTCATTGGCTCTAAACCCAACCACAAGACTTCCTCATCACTGCCTGTCTATACAGACCTCCAGGTCTCTATGGTTGGTACTGGGATTAAAGGTTCGAGTCACCATGCTTGGCTGTGTCCTTGACCGCACAGAGACTCTGCCTGCCATGTGATCAGATTAAGGGCGTGAGCTACCACTGCCAGACTCTGCTTATGGCTTGCTTTGACCTCTGATCTCCAGGCAACTTTATTTATTAACATACAAATAAAATCACATTTCAGCACAAATAAAATATCACCATAGGTACACACAAAATATATTTTTCTATAGGAAAGGAAACTAACACTGAGGTCCATTTGAGGGGTCACATGGAAGCCTACTGCTATAGAAGCTTCTTAAAATATATACATATATAAAATCAATATAAATGGAGTCACCAAATAGCAGGAGAGGTAATGCCACAACTAGATGTCTTTTGCCACCAAACTTTCAGTGCCAGGAATGGGTTACATATAAATGAATTGTTGGCCAAAGAGAGCCCATGGAAACACCCCCCAGAACCCTCAGGCTGTTGTCAAGGCTATTGATTGCTCTCCACAAACTGATGGTAAGGCCCTATTGCTGAAAGGCACTTACATATCTCATTGGACATGGAAAAGTCAAGCTTGTCCCTAGGTAGAGCCTTCACTAGTATTCACAGTGTTACCATAGGAGAAAGGTAACCACCAACCCAGCTACAAACCCTGTGATCTACAACAGTGACCTGTTTGCTTATAGTTTATGCAGTAGTGGCACACATGTGGTGGGAGTAACCAACTACCATCTGATTGGAGTTAAGGCCCACTCCACAAGATGGAACCCATGCTTGACACTGCTCAGGTGGCCAAGAACCTGAGACTAGATAGGCCATGGGCCTAGAGCAGTGGTTTCCAACCTTCCTAATGCTACAACCCTTTAATACATTTCCTCATGTTGTGGTGACCCCCCAACCATAAAATTATTTTAGTTGCTACTTCATAACTGTAATTTTGCTATCGTTATAAATTATAATATGAATATGTGATATGTGACCACCAAAGGGGTTGAGAACTGCTGGCCTAGAGGAAAATCAAATACCATTCTTTTGTTAAAGGAACACAGCCAATAAAATGACTCCTAATGACATTCTGCTATACCTGTATGTCTTAGTTAGGGTTTCTATGGCTGCAATGAAACACCACGACCAAGAAAACTTGTGGAGGAAAGGGTTTATTCAGCTTACACTTCCACAGCATTGCTCATCGTCAAAGGAAGTCAGGACCATGTGGTGTCCCACAGAGGCTCTCTAGTGAGACTTTACTCAAGGTCAGAGAATCTGAGCTTACTTTATCCAGCAGGGCTGCATAATGGGATGATTTGGGCAGGGGTGTATTTACCAGCTGTTTGGAAGGGTCTACACTTGGCTGTATGGTGTGTTTTGATCTTGAAAGGGGGAGATCTTTTGCCTCTCCCCTTGGCATATTATATAAAACCCTTTTGAATAAAGCTGTGAGCAGCTGGGTGTTGACTCAGGGCCCTCCCAAAGCTATCCTGTGTCTCTGTCTTTCTCCTGGTCGTCTAGATCCATCTTTTTACCTATCATTTTCTCATTCCTCTCTCCTCCACCCAAGAACTCTTGGAAAGGTGGGACAGGTTGGACCTGGACTCCAGCAGACTCCCACAGGACTGGAACTCAAATAGAGCAGGAACCTGGAGGCAGGAGCCGATTCAGAGGCCATGGAGGGGTGCTGCTTACTGGCTTGCTCCTCATGGTTTGTTCAGCCTGATTTCTTATAGGACCCAGAACCATCTGTCCAGTGGTGATCCCACTCACAGTGAGCTAAACCCTCCTACATCAGTCACTAATTAAGAAAATGTCCTACAGGCTTGCCTATAGCCAGATCTAATGGAAGCATTTTTTCAATTGCTGTTCCCTTCTTTCTAATGACTCTAGCTAGTGTCAAGTTGACGTAAAACTAGCCAGGACACCATAGATCAGTGTCTCACTCAGCCATTATCACAGAAGCTCTCTCTTGCAGGAAATGGGAACTAATACAGAGTCCCAAACTGAACTATATGGAAACTGAGAGACCTTGAAACATTCAGTCCAAAATGGGACATCTTCATCAAATCCCTTCCCTCGGGGATCAGGGAACTCTGCAAAAGAGAGGACTGAAAGATTGTAAGAGCCAGAGGAGATGGATGATACCAATGAAACAATGTCTTCCGGACACAGTAGGACTTATGCACATAAGAACTCACAGAGAGTGTGGCAGCATGCGCAGGGTCTGTACAGGTTAAAGTCAGATAGGATCCCAGAGCTGAGAGGAGGAGTGGACATGTACCCCCTTTCCTAACCAGGAAGCTATCTCTAACTGGCAACCACTGACAAAGGAAAACAAGTCAGTTTTCTGCAATGGGGTATCACTGGGATTTTGTGTTTTCATACATTTTGTTTGTATTTGTGTGTGTTTCTCATGATTTTTAAATTAATAATTTATTTTTATTTTGGTTTATTTGTTTTTGCCTGTTTTCTAAAGACAGAGAAAGAAGACGTGAAATCAGGAGATGGCGGAGGGGAAACCATGATCAGAATATATTGTATATGTTTTCAATTAAAAAATGTAAAAAAATAGTGATGGGGGGGGCAGGGAGGGGCTTGGTCCTAGCTAATAAGAGCTCTGACGTTATTCTGATGTGTTTGTCTTACGGGTTTTTTTTTTTTCTGTGTTAAAACTTTTTACCACTTTTTTCCATATTATAATTTAATTACATCATTTTTCTTTCCTTTTCCTCCTTCCAAGGACTCCCATATAGCCCTTCCTTGCTCTCTTTCAAATTCATGGCCTCTTTTGTGGGAGCCCATGTAAGAAAGCTGGGAACTTACTGCAAACTATGAATGAGACAGACTGCAAAATGTTCTTCCCACAAGATGTCCTTCTAGAAAGAACTGCATAAACTATGATAAGTATATGCACTTGAAAACAAGGACAGGAAGGGAATGCCCTGACATGTCCATATTATCTTTGTGGGAAAGACAAAGGCCTGGAATATCCTTGGCTCTTTCACATGACCAAAGATAATACTCATAAAATATAACATGAGGTATATTCCTTCACTGTAATGTATTTACTTAAACTAACCATAAACATCACTTCATGTATCACTTGCTTTAGTCATAAAAATGAGCAGTGCTGTTTGCACTGCTCTTGTGTTCAAATTCCTCCAGCCCCAATTACCCCATCCAGGACTTCCAGTATTTTCTTTGGTCTATGGAGACTTAGCCTGACTATCCTGGGTGAGTTGATGCTCCCTTTTTCATTAATTGTTGTTGTATACACACATAAATATATGTATCTAATATTCCTATATATGTGCTCTTGATATTTTGACTATTTTGTGAGGAACTCCTTCTCTGGTTGCATCTATTTGGGGTTTTACTGCCGCTTGTATTTGAATATGTATTCATTTTTTTATTTGAGGATTTTTCTGCTGTAAGTTCATTGAATAAATTCTCTCTGGCCTTAGTATTTATTAAATTCCTTCTTCTACACCATGCATTCTTAGTCTTGTTCTCTTTATATTCTAGGGTTTATGTCCTAGAGTTTCTTAGATATTGAGATTCCAATATTATTGGATAGTAATAGCCTCATTATTTTTTTGTTTTTTTATTTGTTAAGGTATGATCTATGGCCCTAGCTATGGTCTCTTGGTTAGTATTCCATGTAAGTGTGAGAAGAATGTGTATGCTGCTGCTGTTGAATGGGGAATTCTGCAAGAGACAGTTAATCTGATTGATTGGCAGTGTTATTCAGTCCATCTCTGTCCTCATTGATTCTTCCACTTGTGTACTGTCAATTACTGATTGAGGGCTGTTGAAATCGCTACCTATATCAGTGAATGTATTGATAGTTTATTGCAGTATTTCATCAGCCTTGATCTTCATACCTTCTGGTCTTTCTTTCGCTTGGTCGAGTGTATAGACCATGGAAACCCATTTTTAAAATGAAGACAAATAGGCTAAGAGGAAGGAGCAAAAGTCTCACATAGACCCTGCTAACACTAATCAAAAAGGAGAGCTGGAGGGATCAGTACTATACAGGATTTTAGGTTCCCACCCCAAAGTCGGGAAACATGCTGCTGCTGACTGCAGCTCAGTCCCAGGAGCATCTGTCCCTTTATTCCTGCCTCGCCTCACCCTCTGCTTTAAGTGCTATGAGGCTTCCTAAAGAACAAAGCTGGAAAATACTTAGTTAGGTTCTCAAATTTGATTTATAAAACTGCTAACCTTGAGTATGAGCAGGCTTGAAAAACATGCCTTTGTATTCTGGAAGGGTGAATTGCTTTTGCAGTCTGCCGACATCATTGGTATTTCTCATTAAGACTAAGTAAGCTGAAATAATTAAATAACACTTAAAGTAAACTTCAGAGCAAGAAAAATTATCAAAGACAAAGGAGGCACTAGCAATAAAGGTGCCAATTCTCCAAGAACATGCAAAAATCTTTAAGATGTATGTGCCTTGTAGCAGAAGATCTAAACACATGAGGCAAAAAGTAATCTCCAGAAATAGACAAACTCGCTCTTACAGTCACCAATACCACTCAATTAGTAATCAACAGACTGAGAAAAATCAGTGTGAACAAAGTTGGGCTGAACAACACCATCAATCAATTGGATTTAAGTGGCATTTAGAGAATACATCATCCCACAACAGCAGGATACAAATTCTTCTCGAGCACACCCATAACGCTAACCAAGAGACCATACCCAGGGTCATAAATCATATGTTCATAAATATAAAGCAGAAACCAGACAAAGTATACTCTTAGATCAACATGGAATTAAACTGAAAGTCAACAGGAAAATAGCTAGAAAATCTCAAAATATTTGGAGATTAAACAACATGCTTCTAAATAACACATGTGTAAAAGCACCAAAGAGGGCCAGAGAGATGGCTCAGCCACTGAACTGCTTCTGAGCAGGCCTAAAGACCTGAATTTGACCCCTAGAAAGTAAAAGGGGAGAATTGACTCCCAAAGTTGTCCCCTACATCTACATCCACACACAGAGTAGGACATGCACATGCCCTGCACTTACTTACCTCTCTCTCTCTCTCTCTCTCTCTCTCTCTCTCTCTCTCTCTCTCTCTCTCTCACACACACACACACACACACACACACACACACACACACACACACACACGTGAATAAAGTTTAAATTAAAAAAGAAAATTAAAAGTATTTCAAGAAAAGGAAAATAAAAATTTAACTTAACCAAACATGTAGATAGTACTCAACGGGAAATTTAGAATAGCACAGTTCTGGGAAGTAATTTGGCAATTCAAAGACAAACACCAAACAAACACATGCAACTATGACAGGACTCAAGAACAGCTCTCTTGAGAATTGCATGACCAGATAAGTGAAGGATTATGTCCATGAAAAACCTGAACTTGAATGGAGCTTAATTCATAATAGATACAAACTGGAATCAAGATTTATTTCAATAGGAGGAATGACTAATGACTTGGGACAACCATTGTTGGATTAGCTGGACCACAACCTGCAAGTCATTCTAATAAATCCCATATATATCTATATGTGTGTTTATATATACTATAAATATAATATATTTATACACTCACACATATGTGTGCGTATGAGAGACAGAGACAGAGACAGAGAGAGAGAGACAGAGACAGATTCATTCTATTAGTTCTGTTACTCTAGAGAACCTTGACTAATAGACCACATCTGTCAGGTGCCCCAGGAAGCTAGAAGAGTGTTTGAGCTGGAGTTAGTGTTTTGTGAGCCACCTGATATGGGTGCTGGGAACTGAACTCAGGTCCTCTCTCCAGCCCATGATATTGTATTTGTAAATGTTACCATGGCAAGAAACTGAATAAAGAATACAAAGATCTCCTTGTATTGTTTCTTGTACATGTAGTCAGTATTCACCAGTATGTATCCTTAGTCTGTCTTTCTCTGTAAGATGCTATCTCACTTTTTTTGCTGTTGTTATTTTTTGTTTTTCAATACAGGGTTTCTCTGTGTAACCCTGGCTGTCCTAGAATTCACTTTGTAGACCGGACTGGCCTCGAACTCAGAGATCTGCTTATCTCTGCCTCTTGAGTGCTGGGATTAAAGTTATGTGCCACCACACCCAGTTCCTTTCTCACTTTTAAAAATGTGTGCCACTTAGCTGCCCAACTTACTACTTTTCAATACACAGGGGCGAAAGACCATTGACAGTAAATACTGTGAGGTAGAGCTTAGTAGTGGTATTGTGAGTCCTTTTACTTTTCAATACACAGGGGCGAAAGACCATTGACAGTAAATACTGTGAGGTAGAGCTTAGTAGTGGTATTGTGAGTCCTTTTCTGCTTTGTGTTGTTGTTTTTAAAGACAGTCTCACAATGTAGCCTCGAACCAGCCTTGAACTCACTGTACAGACCAGGATGGCCTTGAACGCATAGAGATCTACCTGCATCTTCTTCCCGGTGCTGGGTTTAAAGGTGTACACCATCATACTTAACCTGTAATTTATTATATATATTTTTGCGTGTAACTCTAACAGAGCACAGTTGCAAGTGCATTATACTGTATATCTACTGTCTAATCAAATGCAGTCTTGGTTCCAAAATCTGAGCAACATGCTTTGAAACATCAGAAAGAAGCCTAGTGTCTTGAGTAACTCTTTTTGCTATCTGCATAAGTAAATATAGTTATTGATCAATGGCCATAAATAATGGTTACCAAGAGGTGAGATGCTTCAGAAAAGTAGTCATTTAACAGCACAGATGAAACTCTGTGCTGTAAAAGTTCTATGTCGTGTACTATAGTCATTTCAACCACGGCTGAGTATAGTTTATCAATAAACTGTAAAATCCTATGTTGTGAAGATTACTTTAACTGTGTAAAGGTGTGTTACATTTGTTTATGCTGCATTTGTTTAAGTATGTAAAGATGTGTTGCTGTTTCATCTTGTCTGCCTAAGGCACCTGATTGGTCTAATAAAGAGCTGAATGGCCAATAGCCAGGCAGTGAAAGGATAGGTGGGCTGGTGGGCAGAGAGAATAAATAGGAGGAGAAATCCAGGCTTGAGAATGAAGAAGGAGAAGAGAATGAGGGAGAAAGAGAAGGACACACCCAGGGCCAGAGGCTAGGCAGCCAGACATGAAGACAGCAGGAAAGTAAGATAGAAAGAAAGAAAGAAAGAAAGAAAGAAAGAAAGAAAGAAAGAAAGAAAGAAAGAAAGAAAGAAAGAAAGAAAGAAAGAAAGGTAAAAAGCCCTGAGGCAAAATGTAAAAAGAAACAGATTAAATTAAGAGCTAAGATAGGGCCAAGCATTCATAACTAATAAGCAGTCTCCGTGTCATGATTTGGGAGCTGGTTGGCGGCCCAAAAGAAAACCTGCTACAATCCTAAGACCATATCTAGTAAGCAAAATAAATTAGAGAACTAAAGTCACCCCAGAAGGGTCCTCAGTCAATGAAACCTTGCTCTAGTTGTATAATTAATAACTTGGAATATCAGTATTTCTTGAAACAATAACTTAGATTCTTTGCTTAAAAGATGAATTTATAATGTAATAATGGCATTTTTAAAAACATTTTTCATGATCTAATTGGAATATTCTTTAATTTTACAATAAATGCATCAAGTAAAAGAAACT